>CAJHZI010000343.1:312500-506217 GCA_905160935.1 Enchytraeus crypticus
GAACCTGTCATTTGTGATTAGTATCGTGATAACAGTCAGACGTAATGGGCGCTACTTTGCGAATATATGCGATATTTTGATAGCATTTTACGATGACGGGCGAGCTTTAGTGCCTGGCTAATATGCTTGCACTGTATAATAATGTCCACCGCGTTACGAGCATAATAGGAGTCATCCTTTTAGTGGGTTAGGTTGAGATCAATCAATCAATAAGAATTTATCTATATCAATGAGATGCTCCATGTGTATATTTATGTCTTGGGCCACTAAACTAGCATAGAACTATGTCGATATATAAATTATTTTCTTCAAAATCTAGCATCTAATGAGCTAGGCACAAATGAGCACCTAGTACACCTGGAGCCAGTGGCGAAGTCGGTAAGATACTCGACCGCGGATCAGTTGATGCGGGTTCAAATCCTGGGCTCGCCTGTCACTGACATCGCTTTCGAGTGAGGAAACTGACGTTAACCTTAGCTTTAGCTTTACTTTTATTGAGCTAGGCACAAATGAGCATCTAATGAGCTAGTCACAAATGAGCATCTAATGAACTAGGCACAGATGAGCACCTAATGAGTTAGTCATAAATGAGCACCTAATGAGCTAGTCACAAATGAGCATCTAATGAACTAGGCACAGATGAGCACCTAATGAGTTAGTCATAAATGAGCACCTAATGAGCTAGTCACAAA
Organism: Enchytraeus crypticus; assembly: GCA_905160935.1. Taxonomy (NCBI): domain Eukaryota; kingdom Metazoa; phylum Annelida; class Clitellata; order Enchytraeida; family Enchytraeidae; genus Enchytraeus; species Enchytraeus crypticus. Next base: position 313,193 of record CAJHZI010000343.1, read on the forward strand.
TGAGCATCTAATGAACTAGGCACAGATGAGCACCTAATGAGTTAGTCATAAATGAGCACCTAATGAGCTAGTCACAAATGAGCATCTAATGAACTAGGCACAGATGAGCACCTAATGAGTTAGTCATAAATGAGCACCTAATGAGCTAGTCACAAATGAGCATCTAATGAACTAGGCACAGATGAGCACCTAATGAGTTAGTCATAAATGAGCACCTAATGAGCTAGTCACAAATGAGCATCTAATGAACTAGGCACAGATGAGCACCTAATGAGTTAGTCATAAATGAGCATCTAATGAACTAGGCACAGATGAGCACCTAGTCACAGATGAGCATCTAATGAACTAGGCACAGATGAGCACCTAATGAGTTAGTCATAAATGAGCATCTAATGAACTAGGCACAGATGAGCACCTAATGAGTTAGTCATAAATGAGCATCTAATGAACTAGGCACAGATGAGCACCTAATGAGCTAGTCACATATGCGTGTTTAATATTCAGAAATTCATTGCTTTAAAAATCTGGTCAAGCTAATGTTAAAGTCAGTTTCCTCACTCGAAAGCGATGTCAGCGACAGGCGAGCCTAGGATTTGAACCCTGCACATGCTATGTGCTATGCTATGTGATGTGCTATATCATGTGGACACACTTAATCATCTTCAATGCAGTTATAAAAGAGTCTCTGGTATTTTAACTCGGCTGTCACAGCTAATTCAACTCAGAATCTCATTGAGTCAACAACAACGACAACGCATTGTTGTCGAGTTAAACTGTTAAATGAACTTCAAATGCTTGGTGATATCAATTAATTAATCACTTAATCAAAACTTCATTTCAGAATTCAGAAAATCCTTTCAAATATAAATTCTAATTTTCTTAAGATATTCTGTTGATGTTAAATGCTAATAAATCATTTACTGTAAATGATTTATTATAAATTATAATATAATATGACTCAGGCCATTTATAACTCACACATTTAATGTAAAATTAATATTAAGTGCTAATAAATCATTTAATGTAAATGCTAACGTTTGAACGATGACACTACGCATATACTTAACTATAAATAAATGAAATTTTCAATTAGTGTTGTTAATCATTTTAATTTAGTGTTATTATATTTAATTAAGATTCAAGGGAAGATGATGATGACGATGATGATGATGATGATGTTGATGATGATGATGATGATGATGTTATTAAATAGAGGGTGCTAGACCAAATTCTGAACAAACGAAGAGCTAGACCGCTCATCCATTGTGGCCTTTGAGTCTTTGGCATTAAACAACTTTACAGTGTATTGTAAAGTAAGCAATGTTGCGATAGACCTGACCTACTGTATTCGATGAGTGGAAGCAAATTAGCAATCAAGTCATTTTAGTTTTATTATTAATTTCTTATCAAATGCTTTATACCTAATATATTTTCTATGAATACACCTAATGGAAAAAAAGACAGACTAATATATTTTGAATTAGATTTAATTAGATATAATTAGATAATTAGATAATTAGATATAATCAAATATAGTGAGACATACATGTAGGCCAAATTTGATATAATTATAATGAGATAATTAGCTACAACTAGATATAAATAGCTAATAAGGTAAAAACTGAGACGTTGGCTTGTTGCTCAGCAGGAGATCCGTAGGTGCAGGATTCAAATTCGGTGCTCTCCCCGACTCTGACATTCTATTCTAGCAGGAAACGGACGTTAAATTGACCTTAGCTTTGAGACCAGATGAGAGACAGACTGGATGCTATTAGTTAAATGTAGCATGCTATTAACAACAGCACTGATTTTACGAATACGACAGGGTATACTATATTAAATTAGTATTTAATTAATGAATTGTAATTAATATTAATGAATTGTAATTAATGAATTATAATTAATGAATTGGTTCTAGCATATTACTGGTTTTACGTATAGAGGGTATACTATATTAAATTCATATTAAATTAATTAATTTATAATTAATGAATTGTTTATTGTATAATTTTACAAATCTGGTGAGTTGCTGCACTTATAATTACTTATTAGAATCTTAGACGATTTAAAGATCCACTCATATGTGGAAATGAATAGGAAAGCAGAAGACAGAGAAGAGTGGAGGAGTTATATATCATGGACATGCCAGTAGGCAGTGCACTAAGAGGGAGAGAGAGAGAGTGATTAGAATTTAGAACTACAGAGTTTGAATTGTTGTCTATTACGAACCCATGTTCAACCTCTCCTAAAATTTTCTTATCTACCTAATCAAAAGATTCTTATAATTTTAACAAAATTGATTGAATCTAAAGCGTAGAGCTGTAGATCGAGAGATAGCCAGTAACTATCCACTCTTGTGTGGGTGATTCAGTTCTATTAGTCGACGGTTCTTTGTGAACAATACGTCAAGAATGTAGATTTGACTGATTGTAAAGAAGAAAAGAGGAAGTTGAGTGAAACTAATGCACTCAAAGACAACGGAGTGATTGTTTGTCGCCGACAGATTAAATTTCGATTATATGTTTCCAATCAAGCTGCAATAAAGCTGCTATAGTCACTGCAATGCTACGTGTATAATAGAGATTTTGAATGGATGAAACTGGAGTAGACCCTGTAAAATTACGTTGTAACGATAATGCATTAATGCATTTCGACGAGTTTGTCATTATTATGATACTGTTGTTACTGCATTTCTCCTCCTCTGTGGTATGTTGTTTAAAGATAATCGAATTGTTCCTAATATAATTATTTTAATTATTTAATATGTTTTATATTTGCTTCAGCACTCTTAATACTATAGAAATCCGTCGTCAGATAAGAAATGATATATAAAAATCTGGTAAAACTAATGTTATCGTTAGTTGAAACTCACTCACTCGCTCGAAATGATGTTAGTGACGGGTGAGCCCAGGATTTGAGCCCCGCACATACTGATCCGCGGGCGAATATCTTACTTACTGTATATCGCCATTGGCTCCAGCCAATGCAAAATGAAAATGAAAATGAATGAAAATGAAGATTAGTAGTAGTTAGCTGTAGTATTTACCGTCTTGACATCATTTCACACTTGTGTATGAGTATGTGTGCGGGTGTGTATGAGTGTGTGTGTGTGTGTGTAAACTGTGTATGTGTGTGTAGAATATGGGTTTAACGTCAAGTTCAGAAGCCCGAATGGCTTCTCTTCAAGACGTCAGGTGTACCGGTGTATCCTGAAAGGTGAATATCCGAGATTTTACTGTCTGATCAGCTCAACCGGGAATTGTTCCTAGGACCACTAGGAACAGCTACTTGAAACTTCATGCCGTTACGCCTGTTACTTAACGCGCTTACACACTGAGCCATTGAAACATTCACATCATTTTCAAATTCACATCATTTTCAATACAACAACAACATCCACAACATTTTCAAATTTAGGTAAAAAAATATTTAATGAATTGAATAGAATTTAGTTTAATTAAAATATAATTTAATTTAATAGAATTTAATTTCTACCATCACCAACAACATATTCGACTGCAGATCGGTGTGTGCGGGATTCTGGTCCTGGGCTCGCCCGTCACTGACATCGCTTTCGAGTGGGGAATTTGACGCTGACATTGGCTTTGCCGGCATTTAATTAATGTGTTATCTACATTAAATAAAGTGACTGAAAATCAGACTTACATGGATTGACCCATTAGCACAGTGGAACATTACGCTTTGAACATGTTAAAAACAATATTTTTTCATATTTTAAAATATCCTTTTAAATATATTTAATGCTATTTGCCGATTGTTAGAAAGGTGTATATGAACACTTCAAAAAATATCTAGAAAGACTAAATTTAGTACCAAATTAATGACTAAGGATTAGAAAACTGTTCGTTATTAATTTCAAAAGAATTATTTAGAATTAATTATAGCTTTTTGTTTCATGGATCTGTGTACGCATAATTTTACAACAAATTTTATTACGCATTACGATTATTTCGCGCTTAAATCAGAGCAAATTATTTAATTTATACAAGTATATTAACAAATCAGAGACATGAGGATTGGCAAAATGTGAGAAAGAAATCAAATTAGAAATCCAATAAAGAGTCAGCAGAAAAGCTTTTGCTTTTACAGTTTCTCCGCGCACATGGGTAAAGCTGAATACACTGCAACAATAAAACTGTCATTAGTCTGTCAAACATGACAAGGAAAGTCTCCAATGAATTGAGTTCTGAAGACCTGAGGGAGTTCATAGGGTTATCCTTTCTTTAGAGGTCTTGAGAAATTATTGCGGCGCGGGTCATAAGAAAGAAAACCGCAGAAATAAAGAACATAAAAGACCCACAGCTGCTGCTTTAAATCCAGAAACAAGTAAATCTAAGACCAGAAATTCTCAGATTAGACCTCTCGCTGTTTCGTTAAAAAATTAAATAAATTATATAATCTTGTCATTGTAGTGATATGATAATTGTCTTCATATCACTACATGGCTGAAGCCAGAGGCGAAGTCGGTAAAGTAATCGACCGCGGATCAGTATGTGCGGGGTTCAAATTCTGGGCTCGCCCTTCAATGACATCGCTTTCGAGTGAGGAAACTGACATTAACCATAGCTTTACCAGCTTTATCAATTTACTAATTCACTGACTGGTCGTTTACATGTCTTAATCAAAACTTTAAACTGCTTAATTTGTAATTTTTAGGTAATTATAGGTACATTCTAATAATATTTAGGAGAAATTTGAAAAATGTACATTATAGATGAGCATAAACTGTGTAAGCGACCTTCCTCCGAGCAAACTCTGCCAGCTTCTGCAGAATGTGCGCAAAATTCTTCTGACTGATTAGAAAAATGCATCAGTAGAATTAGAGCAAAATGATGATCATGATTAAAAGTTAACAATGATTAATAAGATCACAATGATTAATTAGATCACAGTAATTAATTAGGTCACAATGATTAATTAGATCACAGTAATTAATTAGGTCACAATGATTAATTAGATCACAGTAATTAATTAGGTCACAATGATTAATTAGATCACAGTAATTAATTAGGTCACAATGATTAATTAGATCACAGTAATTAATTAGATCACAATGATTAATTAGATCACAGTAATTAATTAGGTCACAATGATTAATTAGATCACAGTAATTAATTAGATCACAATGATTAATTAGATCACAGTAATTAATTAGGTCACAATGATTAATTAGATCACAGTAATTAATTAGATCACAATGATTAATTAGATCACAGTAATTAATTAGGTCACAATGATTAATTAGATCACAGTAATTAATTAGATCACAATGATTAATTAGATCACAGTAATTAATTAGATCACAATGATTAATTAGATCACAATGATGATCATCATTAATAAGATCACAATGATGAATTAGGTCAAAATGATGATCAATGATTAATTAGGTCACAATGATCAATTAGATTAAAATGATGATCACGATTAATTAGATTACACTGACTAATTAGATTTCAAAGATGATCAATTATGATAACTGTCAGGGATTTATGCCCTGATATTTTGTATAGTAAGGTTAAGTATATAATTTATATATATTGATAGTTATATAGTATTATTTTAACTTATTTATTATTATTAAGGAGCTTAGAGGTTAGTTAAGCTTATGACGTCACGAGAGTGGGCGGAGAAAATGGCTGTTTTGTTTAGACAAGAGAAAGATAAAGGTCACGAGAGGAAGTGGTAGATGAAATTCCACGTGTTAGTTTGGATGGAGGATTAGAAGGATCGAAAGAATTAGAATAGACTGTTAGAGAACAGTGTTGGATAATCCTTAGGTGATATCCAAGCATAGGTTTATCAACAGTTGGTCAAAGGAAAGAGTTCCCGAAGTGATTAAAGTAAACTAACGTAGCTATTGAGGAAATAATCAGTTAGCATTTCCATAGTGGAATTTATGTTTTGAAGCGTTAATTAGATAGAGCTAGATATAGTATTTTCGTTGATTTTATATTATGTAAAGTCGTTTTAGTGTCATGAGTTAAACGTGTATGTGAATATTTCGGATTCATCATAAGGACAGTCGATTTAAACTTAGTTAACTTTTCGTTGATGTTATCTATTTGTATATTTCTTTATTTTCTTGGTCCGTATTAAATTCGCGTTTTAGTTTAAATTAAAATAATTAAATATTAAATACTGTAGTCTGTCAGTTAATCTGTAAAGGTCGGGGTCTTTAGATTAGTGTAGTTTAATTACGAGGTCAGTCGCAAAATCCATTAAATTAGTACATTTAAAGATTTAGCGTCTGTTTCGGGTGTGGTTAGCCTGTTGAGGTATAACCAACCCTGATAATAATAATGATTAATTAGATCAAAATGATGATCAATGATGATAACAATTATTAATTAAAACACGAAGGCGATCATAATGATTAAATAGTTCAACTGATAGAGAAATATTAGTACAAATGTTGCTAAGACTTTACTAAAATAATTTAGTTAGTATATGAGATATGCCAATAAAACTTACAATTACAAGGAGGAAGCTGATAAATAAATTATTTTATTATTAATTAGTTATGAATTATTAGTTGGTGAATTTTTTTACTGATTAGACAACGATAGTCATATTCTGGACTTCTGAATGTAAAATAAAGAAATGTAAAATCAAATACAAAATTAATGCATTTAAGTAATAAAGGTTTCTAAAATCTTACTCATTGCTTTAAACATAAGGTCAGGCTTGTTTTAGGTTTATTTAATTTCAGAGTTATTAATGTCAGCTGATTCTACACATGTCACAGTATATGAACTAAAGATTAGGATAATTATCAATCTAGGATAATATATCGACCGGAACGGTGTTTGATGACAACTTAACACCCTTTTAACATTATTATAAATTGAATTTCTATCAATGTTTTATTTTGCTTAATCGTTAGGTTTTTCCAAGAGATGACTGCATAAGTAAAGCGATTTAAACTGACGCTTAATGTGCAATCATGAGATTGCAGTGACCAGTGAAAGAAAGTCAGTATTGGTCAACCTGTAGCAAGGTAACTATGACATTCGCAGTGATTTTCCATTGCTTTCAATAGCATCAGCGCTAGTCAGATCAAACGCCGCAGGAGTCAATTTCGGTTTATCAACTCTCACATCTCTCGGACCCAACATTAAAAGAGCATTAATATAAAATAGCACTTTTTGCTTTTTTGTATTTTAGTATTTTAAAATACAAATGAGTCGACTAGCATAGTATGAGGCATGCATCAAACCTAGAGCATCTACACTCAAATCACTAAATCAAATCACTCACTCAACTCAAATCACTAATCAAATACATCACTCAACTCAAATCACTAATAAAATCACTCACTCAACTCAAATCGCCATATCAAATCACTCACTCAACTCAAATCACTAAATCAAATCACTCACTCAACTCAAATCACTAATCAAATCACTCACTCAACTCAAATCACAAAATCATCACTAAATGATCTAAATCACTAATGCTTGACACCATCAAATCACAAAACACCACTAAGATGGTCGAAAACTGTCCAGAGTTTTAAACCCACGAGATCTCAGCCCTCAGACTGATGAATCAATAGCGTGACGAACAAAGACAGCTTGACGTGGGTATCTTATGCCTTGAGACAACCGATCAATCGTCCACAGCATTTCACTGTCAAGTGATTAAAAACAATGACAGCTTTATTAACGAGTAATGTATCGACGATTAAAATTGACGTCAAATTGACGTCTTAATTGCAGCCGTACAGCGCTGGGTGTATCAGTTAATGGCTACACTTGATCGCTGCTTCTTGTTGTTTTAAAACTCCTGCCAGGTGCAAATTGCCTGTAATTCATTATTGGATGAATTTACATGTATGTAATGGTTCTACTAGTTCTGATAGACATGCCGTAGTTTTCTTTATCATCATCCGTGCTTTTCGTTGTTTTGAAACGTTTGCCTAGTCGACATGCTTGTCATTTCATTGTTGGGGGAATTGTTAATAATAATAATAAAGGTTTAACGTCCGTTTCCTTATCCAGGGATGATGTCAGGGACGTCCCCAACAGCACACATCACTGCAGATCAATTCACCCAGACCAATCTGCAAAAGAAATGTGCTAAGGAGAAGTAAGGTCCTAAACGAAAGCCAGTCCGGTGATCAAAAATGGTCAGGGTAAATTGATTATATCTACGGTGGGAAAAGGTAAGTCTTAAGCTTGCTAGAGAATGTTAAAAGAGAAGAACAAGAGCGAAGATTAGCAGGTAAAGAGTTCAGATTGTGGGTGCTGCGTAAGAAGAAGAACGTCTGCCCAATGATGTGAGAATATTTGGAACAGAGAGAAGATTGGCATCGGTGGAGCGAAGTGAACGTGAGGGACGATAGGGAAGAAGAATTTAAAATAAGTAAGAAGGCTTGCCAAATCGCAGAGTTTTGAAAGTTAATAGAGCTATTTTATATTTTATGCGTTGATTAACAGGGAAACAGTGAAGTCTGCGAAGTAAAGAAAGAGAGCGAAATTGAAGTAGAGAGGACTTGCAAACAACACGTGCAACAGAATTTTGGACGTGCTGCAAATGATTGAGAGAAGAAGTAGGTAATCCATATAATAATGAATTACAGTAGTCGAGCTTTGAATGAACTATAGAATTAGCAAGGATAGTGGCTTAATTTCTAGTAAGGGATGGACGTATTTGCCTAATCTGACGAATCTGAAAGAAAGAAGCGCGACAACCAGAAGAGATATGGGATTTAAAGTCAAGGTTTTCATCAAATATGACTCCAAGGTTTTTGGCGGATCGAGAAGGTGAAAGAGTACGATTCTGAAAATTAACAGAGCTATAGGTAATTTTACTTCTTTGCAAAGGAGTGCCAATTAAAAGGTATTCAGTTTTGGAAGGATTAACAGCAAGACGGTTAGCACAAAACCAGGAATAAACCTTGTCTAGAATGGTTGAGAGATGAGCCAGTTTTTGATCAGAATCATGATTAGAGAAGGAAATATATAGTTGTGTGTCGTCTGCATAGAAATGAACATTTATGGAGGACTGAGAAAGCAGATAGCTAAGAGGAGTGATATATAAAGAAAAGAGCAATGGACCTAACACTGAACCTTGAGGAACACCGCGTAGGAGGGGTAGTTCAGATTTTGACCAATAACAACTGATTGTGTGCGACATGAGAGATATTATGTAAGAAGGGAAAAGCAGAATCAGATATGCCAAAACAAGATTTAAGCCTATTTATTAGAATGCCATAGTCAATTGTATTGAAGGCAGCAGAGAGATCTAGAAGAACCCAGGCAGAAACCTGTTTGCTACTCATGACCAAGCTAAGATCATTATGTATACGAAGAAGAGCGGTTTCAGTAGAATGGAGTTTTCTATAGGCAGATTGATAATGAGAGAGAAGGGAAAGAATCAAGATGAGTGCATAAACGGGTATAAATGATCTTTTCAAGAAGTTTAGAGATGAAGTTAAGATTGGAAATAGGACGCTAAGTGGAAAGATAATCTTTTGGTAGAGAAGGATTTTTAGCAAAGGATATACAACTGCTTGTTTGAAGGAGGTTGGGTAGATACCTTCTGAGAGTGAGAGGTTGATAAAGTATGTAATAGGAGCAACTAAAACATCAATACAGGATTTCAGTAACCGTGTAGGAATAACATCAAGGCAGCAAGATGCGTCGGTTGAGCGAAGAATAAAATTGCGTATTTCTTCCGGTTTAGCTGGTTCAAAACTAGAAAGTAGTGGTGGCTCAGGCATATTTACAGAAATGGTGTTGTCCATGTCAATAGAGTTGGAGGGTATAGAGCTACAGAGTTTGGCAATTTTGTTATCGAAAAAGTTGAGGAAAGAGGTAGCAAGAGATGATGGTGAGGAGCTAGAGGGGAGTGACTTGGGAATGGTGCTATCAAGCAGAGAATCGAGTGCTCACATAATTTCTTGGGGCAATTTTGATTCTGCAAGATTAGATTTTGAATATTATTGTTAGTATTATTATTTTACCCCGGGTGTAAAGAATCCGAGGTTTTATAAAAACTATTCGAGCAATACGTGCTGAATAGTCACCTGGCTACTCGAGGTCATCAAGCGGCTTAAAAGAATTGTTGAAGCAGACTGCATATTATTAAATTCTTTGCAAAGTAATGGAAAGCCTTTACCAAAGAAAAGATGTCTCTAGCTCATCGCCGGTTTGCTCTGCAATAAGTCTGCCTATGCCATTAATGCAGTCAACTCCATCTGGATTCATGGAGCCCACGGTTTCAATGGCCACCGGATCAACTTCGTACCGTAAAGGTATTTCACGGCATTTGTCCATATAGTTCAGGTTTAAAGGATATTCGATTTAGAAGGGTTGAAAGAGAGTCGATTGCAGCAAAACCATGAATAAACTTTGTCAAGAACAGATGAACTGTGTAGCAATTTCAAATCAGAATCTGAGCTAGAAAATGAGTTGTACAGCTGAGAATAATCAGCATAGAAGTGAAATTTTAATGAAGCATTATCTAAAACATAACTGAGTGGGGGTGGGGTAGTGTAGAAGGAAAAGAGTAGAGGTCCAAGTACAGATCCTTGGGGCACACCACGAAGAAGATGTAGTTCAGGGGAGCGTTCATTGTCAATAATAACGGAATTGAGTGTGACCAGAAAGATAGGAGATCATACAGAAAGCGAAATCAGAGATACCAAAGCACGTTTTAAGTCTACTGGTAAAAATGTTATGAGGTGTCGAAGGCAGCCGAAATATCAAGTAGTACAAGGGCGGATACCTTTTGAGAGTTTAAGGTTTTTTGTTTCTATAGTGACAGCTGCTGGAACACAGCTGTTTCTAGTGACAGCTGCTAGAATACAGCTGCCTCTAGTGACAGCTGCTGGAACATAGCTGCCTCTAGTGACAGCTGCTGGAACATAGCTGCCTCTAGTGACAGCTGCTGGAACACTGCTGCCTCTAGTGACAGCTGCTAGAACACTGCTGCCGCTAGTGACAGCTGCGGTTATTAACGAATAAATTGGAGTATTTAGCACCCACATGACTCGATCCATTGTTTGACACTGTCCACTCTTTCAGGACACAATGAGTCCTCAAACTCAATTCACTTGTGTAGGGGGCCCCTAGGGTTACCCCCCCCAGCCTCCCTCCTGGCACCTTCAAATTAATTTGGATCTTTCATGATATTTTCATCGAGATCATGCTACTTATGACGATAGATACGAATAGTTGTCACGTGATGGATTCATTTCCATCTATTCGTAGCTGAAGTAAACAAAGAACTTAATTAGCATAGGCATCGCTATATTAAATTTAATTTTTTCTTTGCCATATACCATACCATTTTAATACCATTAAAATTGTATTAAATACCATTTTAATTAAATCGGTTTGGATTACTATAGATTTCATTTTGTCGAAGGGTGTTGGTTGCTATCTATGGCTTCAGTTCGTTTTGAATTGTTTTCAAGTTAATAACTTGGGTAATCCTGTAGCAAAATGGGTTTTTGCCAGAAAGAGAGATCACTGATCATAATTCGCGCAAGTTTAAGCTGAAATCAGATGTCTCGAGAGAATTGATGATTGATTGATCAACTTTGTTCCTATAAATTGTGAACCATTGAACTTTTGCATAATGTGATAGTTTTATTTGAAAGTGTAAAAGTTTCCAATGCAAATTGCAATAATTTTTTAGGCCAGAAATTAGTGGAGAATATGCAGGTGATTGTAGATATTCGTGCATATATGTTCGTTGCATGTTTATTTTTATGTGTGCTAGGTATTAATACGTATTGGTATATATCTAATAGTTTAAGTTATTTAATAATTTGCTTGTATTGACAGTCTTGAGGTTTTTCTAAATGTCTAATTAATAGGATTTAGCTGTATATTTATGTGGAAATAAAGAGAAAAGCAGAAGACAGAGAAGAGTGGAGGCGTTATATACCATGGATCTGCCAGTAGGCAGAGCACTAAAGGAGTTATTTTATGCTCCGGGCACACGTTAGCGCATTCTGGTAATTCTTTCTCATTTCACTTCTCTGCGCGCACTTATTGTATGCGCTTGAGTGCAGCCTTCAATAAAATAAACATAATTACCGACGTCGCCACCGCTAGAGCCAGTAGCTATGTCGGTAAGATACTCGACCGCGGATCAGTACGTGCGGGGTTCAAATCCTGGGCTCGCCCGTCACTGACATCGCTTTCGAGTGAGGAAACTGACGTTAACCTTAGCTCTTCTGTAATTATATTCTATTGAATGCAAATCTTGAACTAGGGACCAATCAAGTCCCCACTAAATATACCCCTTCCCTTTCTGCCTACCCCCTGCCCTTCAGGAACTATTGACGAAGTCCAGGAACCTGTCCCAAGCAATTGGACACACTTCTGACGGAAGCGAAGTCCCTCAAGTAGCCGACAAGCGTTTCCACAACTCCTTTATAAACATGGAGTACGACTAGTGCCGCAAATGTGTGGTACAGTATAACAAGTCTATGGTACTGATGATACAGAAAGTGTGTGTTACAGTATAGCAAGGCTATGGTACTGATAATACAGCAAATGTGTGGTACAGTATAACAAGTCTATGGTACTGATGGTACAGCAAATGTGTGTTACAGTATAACAAGTCTATGGTACGGATGGTACAGAAAATATGTGTTACAGTATAACAATTCTATTGTACGGATAGTACAGCAAGTGTGTGTTACAGTATAACAAGTCTATGATATTAGTACAACTTATTATGATGTATTACCTGACGTGGAACCCGTCGAATAGCTAATGATTTAAAACACTTTTATAAGAGAAGATTTACTTTATTGCACTAGCAAATGAATTTCAGTTTCAGACATGTTTGCACATTTCACATAAAACTTTTACTTTGATTGTCTCTAATATCTTAAAATGTGATATTTTATCTTAGAATGGCATATTATAGCAGTATTATATTTATTATCTTCTAGTTGGATTTATTTTTACCTTGGATTGACTTTCTGGATTTTGGAATTTGCACCGTTTTTGGACCTTCTTTTTGCTCGTCGGCTTGATTTTGTCGCAATAGTGCTCGATGTTGTCATTGATGACTGTAGCACTCTAATTGTTGTTATTGTTATTATTATTCATTTTCAGAATTGTTACATCTAAATCTTCATCTTATGAGCTGATCTCAAGAAGCTCTGAATCTCTGGAATTAACGCAGCAAGCAATGACATTATATCTAATTGCTGATGCTAGGGAGGGAGGGAGGGAGGGGGGGCTCGAGAGATAATTCTGGGTTTCAGAGCTGTGTGGCAGAGGCAGAATTTTCAAATCTCTCGTCCAGTCTGACTCTATTACACAGATTGACTGACACTGACAGAACTCAATATTCATAATCACATTAGAGTCTTCGCTGAAGGCTAAAGTCAAAACCTTCGCATCGATTTTCTACGTTTAGGCAATGATTATAAAAAGTCGCGCAACGAATCGAGTAGGATGACATCAACGATGTTTTCTCAAAAGCTCGACCAAACGTATCATACGTATTAGATTTTTTTAATCGTACGCATGTAATTTAACACATGACATTTCACAGATGCATGTGTCTTATCAGATGACGTCCCTGACATCATCTTTATATGAGGAAACGGACGTTAAACCTTTACTATTATTATTATCATACTGTCAAAAATTCTATGTCTATGCTCTGTAATACACTTACATGTAAATGATATTGAACCTGAAAAAGTCAATGCTGGATGTACACGTACAACGCTGTTTACATGTAGATAAGAGTGCAGTCTTTTCAAAGTTTTCACTCTGTGGTTGTAGTAACCGTTGAAAGTCCATTGAAAAATGATTCTGTATTATGTTTTATTCTTTCTATATCCTACATTTCTGCCGACCTATATGATAAGCGTGTGATATACTGTACATGTATATTCAATAGTATACACATATTTTAACGTATGATATTTTGTAACACGCATATTATGGAGCTTTGATTTTCTCAACACGGCTAAGCATTGATGCATTAATTACATGTGCTATTTTATTAAAGAATTAATTTTCTGCTTAACGCGAACCCGAAGTCTTTATCTTTTCAAATAAAAGCCAACGATTAAATCATAAACTTGATTCCAGATCGACACAATACATTATACCCAATTACACGTGATCTACACGGTGACACAAATATACCGGTATCATTTAATTATGTCATAAAACCGACAATTACATTATGCTAACATGCAAACACGCTGTAATTAATTTAACAGCGTCGACCTATTGACAGCTGACGTCCTCACAAAGGAGTAAAAGCAATATAGCGCAGTGATGATAGATAGGTTACAAAGAGGATAAAAATTATTTATAATAATTTATGTTGTTAAATTATTAGAAATAATAATTTCAATTGACCCTGACATAAATTAAAATAAATAAAATAAATAAATAAATAGCAGTGGCGGTTCACTGGGCTGATTGACAGACCTTTATTATTATTATTACTACTATAAGATTAAATTCTCAGACTATCGCGAAAATCGCGACAGGTTTAATTAGTTATGGCTTAATAGTTAATTTTAAAATCTAACAAAATCTAGAGAGTTTAATCATTTTGTATGATTTTTTTACATTTTGTAATACATAAATTTTGATGGCACCCCATTGTTGGATGTTGCAGTCTTTACCGCGGATCAGTATGTGCGGGGATCAAATCCTAGGCTCGCCCGTCACTGACAGCGCTTTCGAGGGAGGAAACTGACGTTAACAATAGCTTTACCAGCTAATCTCTCTTTCAGCTACATGTAATCTCAGTATAAGCTTGTCTCTCTTTAAGCTGGACTACTTTTAAGTTAATATTAGTTAAATGACTACTTTCATAATTTCATTACGTTGCAATGTGTTTAACGTCAAATTTCAGACGCAGAGGACCTCAACTCAAGGTGCCTCGACACACTTAAGCTACCGTCACAAAAATTAAGACAGTTTGTGAAGCATAACAGGGATGCAATTTATATACGACAGTTCATTTCTATTATTTTGGTATTTTCTATTGAAGTTTCATAAACATTTTTTATCCGTATTAAAGTTACACATATGACAACCGCGTATGTAGGCCTAGAGTTTCCTTTCTTAGTGGCTGTTTTCTCTCTCGTTATTTCTTTCTTCCTCTTCATGGTTATATATTTGTAATCATTGCATTTTGTTGGTTCATCACTTACAGCCAATGTGGGTATAAGAATAGCCTTCCAACACCACCGGGATACTTCATTAAAAGCTGTCAACACTCAGTTTTACAAAGTAGTCACCCACACAGTACTAACTGGTCGGGCGCGTGGTTGCTTAACTTCGTTCAATTGACGCCCAGCTTAACCGATTGCATTAAATCCCGCCCCATTTTAACTGCATTTAGGAAGATTTGATTCACGTGGTACCTATGGGAGAAGCTCGGCTAGTAGAGCCGCTAGCTCCATTAATAAATTGTAGAGGTATGTAAAGTGAAATAAATGATCATTCACGATGATGTCTATAATTTTTGGTAATGTTTTGCCATCTATTAAAAAATTTCTAGTACGCTTCTAAATTTTGTAGAATAAGGTAGGTCTATTATTAACTATAGAAATTAAATCAGTATTCGTAAAAATCTAGTATGTTACTGTTTGCAACAGTAAGACTATACTATTTGTTGTTTCATAACTATCGGCGGTTGTCGGATTTTGATGAAATAAAGGAATAGATTGTTGTGAAACAATAAAACAATCTTATTTCATAATCTCTAGACTAAGTATGGCCAGTGGTTTTCGTGAGTAGAAGTAGTAGAGAAAGGAGCTGCTACGATTGTCTGCACTAAACTGTCAAGCGTTTCGTATCTAGAGAACCAAAGCCTCTCAGATAGGCGCGACTTTTAACAGGTTCGTTCTATCTTACCAGCTCATCAAACATTGGTCTACTTCTAAACGCGGAGATAGCTTCCACGTTTAGAATTTTCCACGTTCCACGTGATTAATTTCATTTAATTGGATTTTAGCTTAATTTTATAGTGTTATACTATAAAATTAAGGTAAAATTCCAATTAAATGAAATTTATATTACATGAGAAAGAATAATAATATACAAAATAATGACATTTGTCCTCATAATGTAAATAATGTATATAGTATTTGTCATAGTATTTACTTGTCTTCTCCCAATGATTTTTTGTTCACATAAGACTAGCAATGATATATCAAAAGGAATGCTATTGATGATTTAAAGTTCCATTCTTATGAGGACATGAAGATGAAAATGAAGATATTAATGAGTGAAGACGTTATATATCATGAATCTGCCAGTAGGCAGTACACTAAGAGAGAGATAGAGAGAGAGATGGGGAGAAAGATATGAACTATAATTGTTCTATAAGGAAAGAGAGATTGTTATGTAAAGTAGTCTCTAGGATGTATTTTCAGTGATCCTGTGTAGAAGTTGCTCTTACTGCTTAGCTCGTATATCATATGTTACACAATTTCTGAAAGCTCTCATTTCCTATTTAATAACCGATACATCAACGTCGCTGTATGATTTATAACTTCCGCTGACTGTTTTCACGCGTTAAGGACGACAATAAGTATAATTATATCACTTATTGACACAATGAGCATAATATAAAGCAGCTCAAACTTTATGCAGTGTCGGATCCAGGGGGTCCAAAGGAACGCTCCTTCAACGAAATCTTTGTGACTTTCTTATCTTAAAATTGTTGTTTTAACGGAAAGGAATTAAAAATGACGTATTCCAGAGGCCTATTAGGCTAGGGAGAGGGGGGGGGGTGATAAAAGTCAATCATTTCAGTCATACAATCAATCAATCAATAAGAATTTACCGTCTAGTTCCTCGCCATAAGGCAATGTCAGGGACGTATCTTGCAGAACCTACACAAACAGGCACCAAAACACCACACGATGACAATACACAGAGACCACAAGAGATTACAAATACTAATAAAACGATTGCATGATACAAAATGTCGTGAAAACATTTCCCCCCAAAAAAAGATTGTGTATCCGCCCCTGATTTTAAGTTTAAATTAATTTGTGATATTCAATTCCATCTTCCACTCCCCACTCCCCTACCCACCCCCCTAACTCTCACTTCCACCCCCCACCCTATACAACCTCAATTCTCCCACCTCTTGCCCTGGTTTCTGTAGTCATAACTCTCGAGACCAAATCACCAATTTTTTGTATACTTGTTATTAACCATTTTACTTTAAAAATTAATGAATCAAAGTAACTACAATAAATTTAATTAATTAATTGATTTAATTAATTAATTAAAATAATCTGATTAAGTGTATGCTTGCGTCGAATTTTTCAGCGCAATTTTTGTATTACACAAATTACAAGTGAGTTAAGGGAAGTCCTCTATGCTAGCAGAGGTATCTACTTCAGGATTAAGGGAAGTCCTCTATGCTAGCAGAGATAACCACTTCAGGATTAAGGGAAGTCCTCTATGCTAGCAGAGATATCTACTTCAGGATTAAGGGAAGTCCTCTATGCTAGCAGAGATATCTACTTCAGAATTAAGGGAAGTCCTCTATGCTAGCAGAGATATCTACTTCAGGATTAAGAGAAGCCCTTTATGCTAGCAGATATATGTACTTCAGGATTAACGGTAGTCCTCTATGCTAGCAGAGGTATCTACTTCAGGATTAAGGGAAGCCTCTATACCAGCACAGATATCCACTCGGATATCTGATCCAGGGTTGATCGAGTCGTCACGGCGCGTTGAGTTACTGGAAACTTTCCATGTGCAACTTCACCCATCCTGATCCCCAGTGTTTCTAGATCATGATGTGATTCAGCACGATGTAGTAAACGATTGAGAACTGTCCCACGACCTTTGTTAATTTATAAACTTTTGCACACTGGTCTTTTGAGTTAGAGCTTTACATTATAACTTTCAATTTGTGCTAAAGCTTCGGCTTCATAGTGCTTAATGCTGTTACGAATAGCTGTTTGTTTCATCACAATGTAACAACTGAAGTCCATATATGACTGAAGCTTATAAATGACTGAAGTCCTTAAATGACTGAAGCTTATAAATGACTGAAGTCCTTAAATGACTGAAGCTTATGACTGTCTGGAGCCAGTGGCGGCGTCGGTAAGATATTCGACCGCGGATCAGTATGTGCGGGTTCAAATCCTGGGCTCTCCCGTCACTGACATCGCTTTCGAGTGAGGAAACTGCCGCTAACATTAGCTTTTTTATTTATAAATCTGTAAGCTAATGAATTCTATAACAGACTGAAGTCTATAAGGGACTTAAGTTCATAAACGACTCAAGCCTACACACGCCTGAAGTCTACAGCTTACAAACAACTGTGGTTTTCTTAATTAGGTACCAAAAACGCAATATTTGGTTAAATTTCTTATTTAAAAATGTCGTATAATTTGAACGTTATGAAGGTTTTATATATCATGGTCCATGTTAAATAAAATGGATCTTCCAGTAGGCAATGCATTAACTTTATGAAAGAGAGAGGGGGGAAGACAGACAGACAGAGAGAGAGAGAGAGAGAGAGAGGGAGAGGGAGAGGGAGAGAGAGATTATTTTAACTTCACATGTAAATAATACATGTGTATTTTTCGCATGGAAAACTAAACTGTAATTTTTTATGACACGCTAAGATTCCTATTGAAATCCTCCAATCCACTTGAGCCCTTATTTTAGTACCAAAATGACTTAACGGTCTACATGTAATAATAGTAATTATAAGAATATAAGGTAGAGTGCTACAGTCATCAATGACAACATCGAGCACTATTATCTCTCTCTCACATGTACGGGCGTACATTGATGGGCATAGACAGTCGTGTGTTCAGTAGATAATTGGATATAGATTTCAAAGGTGGAATGAGTCAAGCCATCTTTAGTCATATTTACATTCCATCTATTCAAAGGGTTGGATTCATTGATTCAAAGATCCTCTGTTCCAATGGAATAACTGTATACGAGGGTGTTCTTGTAAATGTTTGCGATTTGTTTCCCCAGCTCTCTCTCTCTCTCTCTCCTTCTCTCTCTCTCTCTTTCCCTCTCTATCAGTCTGCCTATCTTTCTGTCTCTCTAACTTTTTGTCTGTCTCTCTCTCCATCTCACTCTAGCTATCTCTTTTTCTCTCTCTCTTCCCTGTCTATCAGTCTGCCTGTCTGTCTGTCTCTCTCCCTATCTCTCTCACCCTCCCTCTCTCTCTCTCACACACACTCTCTCTCTCTCACCTCTCGTCCTGTCCTACTTACTTGTGTAATGGTGCTATATAGTCATGGTTTGTTCCTGTGACGGAATGAAAATTGAACATGGCTTAAATTTCTATGCCATTATGTTCAGGATAAAATGCCATACATACCATTTTATTGCCATTATATGCTCACATACATTTATTGTTTATATATGCATGTACTTAATAATAAGTTAATATATGAATTAATTAGTGAATTAAATATGATCCGTTTTACTGCACTGCATCTGCTGTCAATAGGAAAACAGAGACCGAAAATGGAGTTAGAAAGCCTGAGAGAGAGAGAGAGAGAGAGAGAGAGAGAACTAGAGGCGAGAGAGAGAGTGAATGAAAGAGAGAGAGAGGTAGAGACAGAGAGAGAGAGAGAATGAGAGAGAGAGAGAGGGAGAGAGTGAGAGAGGTAGCGACAGAGAGAGAGAGAGAGAGAGAGAGAGAGAGAGACAGAGAGAGAGAGAGAGAGAGAGAGATAGAGAGAGCGAGAGAGTGAGTGTGAGAGAGAGAGAGAGAGATTAATGAGATTAGAATTAAGCCAGAAAGCCAGAGAGTCAAACACTTAAGCTTCTTTAATTCACTCTGATGTTGATAGTGTATAGACGGCGGAGTTGATGAACGACTCGGAGGCGTGATTTAGTTGTCTTTCTCTGCTAAGTTATTAAACATGTATGTAATTCAATCCTGTCTCACTCCGCCAAACTCTCGACTCCGCGCTAATGTTTCATAGTCTCATAAAATAGGGGGCTTTAACCATCTCTTACAAATTACACTGAATACCATATCTATGAATTACAGGAATCTATACCTTGGGTATCTAAGAAATGATTTAGTTATTTTAAATAAAGCTTAGTATTGGAAGCCTCTTTAGAACGTATTTCGCTTTTTAATTCGTCTAGTTATACACATGACACAACCCACGTGTTTATAAAGTTTCATTGTTTAGTTACTGTTTTGTGGTTTTCGTTTTTTTCACTCTCTGGTTGAGTTGCCAGAGTACAGTTAGCGCGGACCTAGTAATAACCTTCTATCACCCTGGCTTTTTTGTTTCTGACTGGCCTGGGATTTGAACTCAGGCCTCACGATCATGGGGCGCAATATTTAAAAACCGCTAAACCCCATCCACAAATCTTATGCGAATCCAATTAATAATTTAATAACGAAATTAAATATATTTCACATTTTATTAAAGTACTTGTCTTTATTGGGCTGGTGCTACACGTCGTCCATGATATCCACAACCAGGATAATTACGTGACGTCTAGTGACGTTGATGTGACGTCAGCTTCACATCTTGATGGGATATCAGCAACGGTCTGCTCCAGGATTTCAATCTCGCAAAGACTTGTGAGGAAATTCTAATCGAGATGCCACGGGCTTTGATGAAATTGATAATGCTTGAGAATAGACTGAATAGAGTTAATAGAGTTATTAGATTCAATAGAGTCAACAGAGTCAAAATTTTTTCTAGTTTATTTTAATCGTCACACTTTTTAATTGTTGACAGGTTTTGTCAAAAGAATAAGAGCAGAATGAGATTTTCTGTCTTGAAATTAACACGAACGAATGTAAAAGTGTGAAAATGGTCTAAAATAGATAAATAAAATAGGTAATAAAATAGGTCAATAACACTGACTGAGTGGCTCATAAAATAAAGATGAAAGTGGGTTAATTGAGGTCGCTATAGTCTGATGCTATGGACATAGAATTAATGGGATAATTGACATACCACAGACCAAACCTACTGGTTCACTTGTAGAGTAGTGTTAGAACGGCAGTTCTTAATTCTGATTTATAGCAATCCACTAAAGAGGCTAATAGCATTGGAATGCTTGAGAATCTCTCTCTCTCTCTCTCTCTCTCTCTCTCTCTCTCGTTCTCATTCTCTCTCTCTTTCCCTCTCTCTATGTGTAAATGTATGTGTGTATCTCTCTTCAGTGCACTGCCAAGTGGCAGGTTCAAGGTACATATTCATACTCAAAGTCTGCTTTCTCGCTCCATAGGAGCACTCCCTAGATCAACAAGTTAATCCCTTCACAAAGTCTTTGCCTTATCTGTACCTAAGTGTAGCCTATAGCTTGGGAAAAGTATGACTTCTGAGGTGATATATATATATATATATATATATATATATATATATATATATATATATATATATATATATATATATATAATATTATATATATGTATATATATATATATATATCCACAGACTATATAAACAGCTAAGATGCAATATTATATACAATATTTAGATATATATAAATATATAATATTATATATACATATATATATATATATATATATATATATATATATATATATAATAGGCCTCTATACATACATTGTCAATATGCAATATTAAGATACAATAGAAATTTAACAGAGCAACAGTTGGCAACTGTTTGCAGATCTTTCAAGTATCAACAGAATTAAAGTGGGCCCCAGTCTCATTCAGACAATTACGTGTCATAAAACGATTTATGTGGTAAAAAGGAAATAGGGCGAGGTTTTACTGCTTAGACAATATAGCTCTCAAGTGGCGTGTTGTCAATTGTCGTCCTGTAACTTAAGAATTGTGTAATTTAGCTGGAATTTAATTAACCACTCCATTGCATACAGCTTTCTGTGTTTGATCAGGGTTAAATAAAAATTGACTCTTCACAGCTGCATGCGTTTTAATCAGATATCCAATGTGTTAGGGTTAGGGTTAGGGATTGGGTTAGGTTAGGGTTAGGGTTATGGTTAGGGTTAGGGTTTGGGTTAGAGTTAAGTTAGAGTTAGGTTAACCCCCTAAATCTAACCCTAACCACAATTATCCCATTGCAATGGGAAAATTCTGAAAAGCACAATGAACGGCATAAAACCAAGTAATGCTAGTAATTTTAAACATAAAAAATGGAAAGTAAATAAGTAAGTAGTTTACATAAAACATAAGTAATAATATTAACTATCTCTCTGAGAGTGAGAGAGAGAGAGAGAGAGGGAGAGAGGGAGAGAGAGAGCGATATATATATATATAATATATATATATATATGTATATATTATATATATATTATATATTATATATATATATATTATATATATATATACATGTGTATATATATATATATATATATATATATATATATATATATATATATGTATATATGCAAAAGCCATGAAAGCACTACTTTCAATTAGCCTGTGAAATGAAATAGGCCATCATTAGAACTATGATTAGTCTTTGTCATTTCGTTAGCCTATGGTTTAAAACTAAATTAAACATCGTCATTTTATTAAAATTTATTGTATTAATTAAGCGCAATATGGTGCGTAATTGCATTTTAAGATGTGTGACCACTTATAAAATTTGCAATAAAAATTCCTTGGAAGCCTTTCAAACAATTGTGAAAAGTCATTTTATTATTCGACTATATTCCCTGTTTTTAGGCATTTCGGCACTTTTAGCAAGATTTCAGGGTTCTATAGTAATTAAGGAGTGTACTGTGTTAGTAGGGTACAGAGCGGCGCGTACCACGGCACCACCACTGTACTGGCAGTTCCGTACAACCCTTCTGAACTTCTATCAGCCCACTCAAATTTTCTCATCTGTTTGCCCTCGCCTTTAAAGTCTGAGAATCAATTTACAGTTTAAATATTTATACAGGATTAATGGGCGACCATTTATAGCTCGTGTGTGTATATCAACGTTATAAGAGCCAGAGGTCTGCCAGTGGATATAGAGTCCAATTAAATGATATTGTGTGTTCATTTGCCGACTTCAATCAAACAATTATCTTTTATATCTTATTTGATTTATTTAACACTTAATACTGTAAGCTTTTCTGATTCTTCTGTAAAGTTGTCTCGAATACATTAGACTATGACGTTGAATTGAGCTCGAAAAGTGCAGATGGGGAGATATTATACATATAGGCTATTAGTAGGCCTAATGAGGGGCTTTCGTCAGTTTCTTTATCCAAGCCTCTTTATCCAGGTTTCTTTATCCAAGCCTCTTTATCCAGGTTTCTTTATCCAGGTTTCCTTATCGTCATGAATATTTATCACGTTACACTGCACGATGCTGCTGAGTTTTAAATTAAATCCGATTCTATTTTTAATAGGTAATTTTATAAAGCTAAAGCTAAGATTAACGTCAATTTCCTCACTCGAAAGCGATGTCAGTGACGAACGAGCCCAGGAATTGAACCCCGCACATACTGATCCGCCGTCGAATATCTTACCAACATCGCCACTAGCTTCAGCCAGTGGAAATGTTATGTAACTTCTACCAGTAGGCCTATAAGTCAATTTCTTTAGTTCTTCGCTAACGTGTAAAATTCTTTAATTTAAGGAAATGATAATGCCACTAGCTCAACGCGTTTAGCGTCAGTTTCCTTTCTCGAAAACATGTCAGTGACGGAGTGAGCACACGATTTAATCCTACGTCGTAACCTTTAATCCATACTGATCTAAATTACATTAAAGAATTACTGATTTATTTTGAAAACTTGCACGTTCATGTCAATGATATTGTCATGGATCAGGCGAGGAATTTAAGTTAAAGATTTAGTATTACTCAATATTATATAACTTTTATCCTGGTCGGGACGAGACATCTCTGTATAGGTCTACAGTGTCTAACCATTTAATCTTTTTTCTTCTTTAAATGATTCACTTTACACTACATTACACATACCTTATATACATTTTCTTTTTTTTATACACTAATATATTACTATATTACTATATATATATATATATATATATATATATATATATATATATATATATATATATATATATATTAATATATATTATTACACTTTACATATTAATACACAATTAATACACTTTACATAAACATACATGGTAAGGATAATGTTAACGTCAGTTTCCTCACTCGAAAGCGATGTCAGCGACGGGAAAGCCCAGGATTTGAACCTCATACATTCTGATCCGCGGAAGGAATAATAAGTATGCATTAATGTGTATTTTTACATTTTAATGCTATAAACGCAATTTTATGAATTTTTCCGTGAATGTTTTATCAAAGATATCATATAGTCTGGTGGTGGAAGTATGTTTGTTATGAGACCAGAAACCACTTTGCCAAATTGACAGTTTATGACTTGTGGATTTAGTTTTAACACAAAGTCGATCTGTTATTTGTCAGACTTTGTTCTCCTTCCCAGCACCCCTCCTCTCTCTCTCTCTCTCTCTCTCTCTCTCTCTCTCTCTCTCTTTCCCACCTCACCCATCCCCATTGAGGGCAGCTTTCTTGATGAAAGATTTCCATCAAAGGTGCGGAGATCGTAGACTTGTCATATACGGATGTGAACATTTTCTGAGTGGTCTTTATTATCTATAGCATCTAATTCAACAGATTCTAGTCGCATGTTGACTATTTCTCTATGATCTAAATCAACTGATTCAAATTACATGTAAACTATTTCTCTATGATCTAAATAAATTTATAATCTAATTCTATTTATGCTCTAAATAAATTTATGATCTGATTCAATTTCGACTTTAATTAGCCAACTATGTTTAGTTTGCTATTAGCTCAATATATTGATTTAGTTCACTTGATATGAAATATCTAATGCTTGATATCAAATGCTAATGTTTAAGTAGATTATCTTTTACTTTAAATTTATATTTATTTACTTATTTTTTATATTGACCTTCTTTTATGGGCAGTAATTATTGTGTACGGTTGCCATAGGTTCTACAGTATTCTGTGGCGTAGAAGACAGCTATTGAACGTATTTGTTATTATTTGTAATTGCTACTGAGTGTATACCTCACGGAGCTTAGGCTCTTTTGTGGTAACCCTCTTCCTGATTATTTTTTTCGTTTCTAGTTAAGTATGCTATATTTATTGTTTATTATGCCATGAAAGTAAATAAAAAGGTTGAATGAAAAATGAATGAAAAAATCACATCAGACTATCACTTCATAATTTAAATAAACTGATTCAATTGAGGTGATTTCTGCAGTATTCTAGACGCTTCTGAGACATTGTTAAGATAACGATGTATAAAGTTCTTGATAAATAATTAATTAATTGATAGATAATTAATGATCCGTCCTTTAAGTTCACCCCACTGTTTCTACGAACCCTTTCCCGTGAGAGCCCCCCCCCCCGCACTGGGTGCACCCCTTTAGCGCTGAGGAAGCTTTCATCAGAGTGTTAACAGGGACTCTACACCACTCAACCCACACCCCGGGGTGTTATAAATAACCATGATAGCGTAACAAGGGCATCTGCCAGAATGTGTTTGTGTGCTGGTATGTGTGCATTTGACAGTGTGCGTGTCTCCGCATGCATATATATGTGCCAGTATGTGTGTATGTGTGTCAGTACTTGTGTTGGTATGTGTGCATGTGTGCGGGAATGTGTATATGTGTCAGTATGTATGTGTTCTGGTATGTGTGTTTTTGTGCATGTGTGCTGGTATGTGTATATGTGTCAGTATGTTTTTATGTATGTGTTCTGGTATGTGTGTATGCGTGCCGGTGTGTGCATGTGTACTGGTATATGTGCATATGTGTCAGTATGCCTATATGCACCGCTATCAGTCTATGTAACGGGGTTTATGTGCCCATAATAGCATGGAAGAGATTGCATGTACGTTGTAAGTGCCAGCATGTGTGTATGGAATACTGTATAGTAGCATGTATTGTATGCATGAACTAGCATATGTGCTTGTGTGTACATTATGCATATAATGTATACACATTCTATTATGTAATATGTATGATGCATTATGTATTATGATGCATTATGTATTATTATTATTATTATTATTTACTATTATTATTATTTATTATTATTATGTTATATTATGTATTCATTTGTTTATATGAGCATGCATCATTACGTATGTCTGAGCTTGACATGATATGGCAAAAATTATTGAATGATAGTTTGAACTGTTTGAATGATAATGTGCACATAAATTACGATTTAGATCACAATGTTCCTATCTCTCTCTCTCTCTCTCTCTCTCTCTCTCTCTCACCCTCTCTCTCTTTCTCTCTCTCTCTCTTTCTCTCTTTCTCTCTCTCTCTCTCTCTCTCTCTCTCTCTCTGGTGTTCTCTCAAGCGGCAGGTCCAAGGTATAAATTCCTAATCAGTCTGCTTTCAAACTCAATAAGAGCATTCCAATGATCAAACGTTAATCCCTTTACAAAAGCTACGCCTCATCCACACCGACTATACACCTAATGTAGTCTATAACTTGGGGAAATATGATATCTTAGGTGATTTCTCTTTTCCTTTTTCAGTTCTAGCTCAGTCATCTCTTACGACAAGTGCAATTAACGGTTGGTCTATTTTTTATTGACCTGATATTCCTAATTATTCTAGTGACTGAGGGGTGAACGCATTAGTTTGGAACTAACTAGATGTGTAAATAAAACCAAATAGAACAACCAGCACCGAATTTAAAATAGCAGAGATGGAAAACGGAAGAGGGCCGTTTAGTAGAAAAGATGAAAGAGGGTAGTTTACATATGGGCGCTAGCTAGAGGCACTATAGCACAGCCTGTGTGACTTGCACATGGCGGCAATGCATTAGATGCTGCGGCATGCCACTCGGTCTTAAATCAAGTCAGAGACTCACGGGGTCTCTGTTTCAAAGCCTGGAATCAATCCACATGAGTCAGGTGTTATAAAACCCTCTGTTTGATATCAACGAGAGTTAGGAGGGAAGGGGAGGGGGAAGCCTGGGGGTATCTTCTAACAGCTGCCTGATTTCATTCAGCGCTACCATGTCTGTGCTTTTTTCAATTCTTTTTCTATGATTGATTCCAAAGCTAATTAGGAAATCATAACATAACGGCACACTGGGTCAGGAAGCACAGATGATTGTTTAAGGCCCATTTCCTCCTTCCTCTCCATGGTTATTAGTAATATTTACCTTTTTGGTGGTGTATCAATTGCAGCCGGCCCGGATTTAAGAATAACCTTCCATCAACCTGAGATTTTTTCCTTCCAAGCTGTCAACAATCGATCTACAAATTAAAGTGTTTTAACATAAAAATAAAGTGTCGAAATAGGCGACAAACTGAAACTGATGATGGCAACGGGAAACTATCGCAGAAGCCTAATTTTTTCAAGATATGTGTGTGTGTGTGTTTGTGTGTGTGTGTGTGTGTGTATTTGGGTGTGTATAAAGTGAAATATTTAGCCCGCTTTGCACTTGTAACAATATATAATTATTTACCTGAATTAAAATGATATTCAATCCGTATTGGCACTAAATCAAACTTTACTAAATAGAAATATAGATTTGGAATTTCATATAATTAGTTATAGGCCTAGTTGGTCACCGGCTCTTGTTGGTAAATGTACTTGTATAATGTAGTTTTCAGTTTTATATTGAACTATGGGGTGTTATTAATATTAATTTATATTAGTTAAGTGTTTAGAGAGTCTTAAACATGCATGTAATTGCTTCCTGGCTCTCTAATATTATGTTACTGGTCTGTTGGTTTTTAAGGTCAGCCATGGTAACAGTGCAGCGTATTCCAGTGAAATCTTTGTCAAAGGAAAGGCGCAGACAGCCTGAGGTGAAGATAGGCCGTTGTACAGGGGCATCGTATGCGCTGCTTCGTTGATAGAGTAACTTCTGCTTGTTTGTACTAAGAAGGGAGAAACTATAACCGGGGAGCGGTTGGTCGTATGTAAGTAAAGTAATTCTGTAGCAAATTAAGGTATTTTACAAGTTGTTTTAAACTTATCGACTGTAGCGGGATGCAGTTTAATGATTTAATCATTGTGACTGTTAGAAGTATTCATACAATGCGGAAAGTTATGTTCACGAAAGAATAGTATGGAGTGTAATTAAAGAACAATTGCATAAAATTTATAACAAATTTTTTCACAAAAATATAACAATCTTGTCAAATATTATTGCGATACATCAATATACTGGTATTGGAAAATTACTCAAATCGTTGTTGCAAATGTAAATTTGGGATGAATTATTTCGGAGAAGTAGATTGACCCAATGGGCAAATCTGAATAAATTTTAATCGGGCTTCTTTGAAGTAATTTAACAGATTTTTAGTCAATACTGTGCAAGACGGCATGTCCAGTACAGAATCTATTCACTGTCTCTATTAGCTGGCTTTTTTTACGAGCATCATGCATTGTAAGAAATCGGCAATGCGAGATAAGAGTATGTTTCAGGAAAATTTTGAATTTCAATCAGTCAATCAATAAGGATTTAACATCTGGTTCCTCGCCATAAGGAAATGTCAGGGACGTCTCTTGTAGACTCTACACCAACAGGCGCCTAAGCACCACACGATACCGACTGAGCACATAAAGACCATAAGAGAAAATTAATTAAGTACACGAAGGCCATAAGATCAAAAATTTGTACTACTGTTGCTGCGACATCATCTGTTTGTGTTGGAGATTGTATCAATGGCTCGCTGTGTTAAGCGACAGTTAACGTCGTGAAGTATTAAGTGACTGGATTCGATACTAAATTGGGGTTGGAAAGAAAGGGTTTCCCCGTAGTCAGTGATAGAGTATCGGGCTAATTGCGAAGTCACAGGCTTGGAATTCGAACCCTTAAAGCAGCCGGAGGAGTTGGAGCAAAGAGCCTACTAATGAAAATAGTCTACTCCGACGAGCTGACCAGAGAACGATATGTCAGTAGTTCACCGGACCGGTCAATGGATAATAATTTACTAGAACAGCGTAAAGAAGGTTTTAAGAATTGATTAAAATTGGCTAACATTCGTGTAGGATTAAAAATGACTACTGTTTTCTCTGAGTTGATGAGTTTATTTCTACTGGCTTCAGCTTGTATGAGGAAATAGCATTTTATTTGTCGTGAAGATAAAATATTTACACACGCCCAACAAAGTTAAAGGGTAGAGTGTTTAACGTCAAGTTTCAGAAGCACAAGGTTTCTCTTCTAGACAAAACGACTCGACACTATCCAGCTACCGTCAAAAATATTTTGTCAATATTATTCAGCTTCATCTCGCAGAAGGTAGCAATTCGGTTTTGCATAACGTGAGATTGTCAAGTGTAAAAACAGTTATTGTAAAGTGTTAAAAAAGTGGAATCGTGTTTTTAAATCTTTCCTGAGATGATACCAGCCAACCACTTTTACAATTGATTGTAGCACAGAATAACTGATTTATTAATTGTGATTTATTCAATAATAATGGTATTTTCATTCGGAATTTCGTTTCAGATTTAACGAGATTTTGATTGGTAAAGAATTGAGGAAGTCAACACAGTTAGTTTTCTGGATCAGTAAATGCATAATTGGATAAGTTAATAGGAACACTTTTGGAATATTCAGTGTCTACAGCAAAAGTGGGTAGCCCTGAAAAATAAGATAAGATTATATGGATATTCTCTAAGGTATGTGATGATTTCGTATAATGATATTCAGATTATCTGGATATTATCTCTCTCTCCTTCTCTCTCTCTCTCTCTCTCTCTCTCTCTCTCTCTCTTATTTGCATATCTTCCATTGCTAATTCAGGCAAACTTAAAAATATATAAATGGAAAGTTATACGTATCCTTAAGAAGAAACTAAAGCAGATAATGCTACGCAGCAAAATGTCCTTCTAGCTAAATGTTCTCTTTGCGAAAATGTTTTTGGTGAGTCTGATTTCAAGTTTCCTATTTGTTTTTCCAATTTTTCCTATTTTCCTATCACTTAACGTTCCTGTTACAGTCCTATGAAAGTCCTATGAAAGTCCTATGAAAGTCCTATGAAAGTCCTATGAAAGTCCTATGAAAGTCTTATGAAAGTCCTATGAAAGTCTTATGGAAGTCTTATGAAAATCTTAGGATAGTCTTATGGAAGTCTTATGAAAGTCTTAGTAAAGTCTTATGAAAGTCTTATGAAAGTCTTATGAAAATCTTATGAAAGTCTTATGGAAGTCTTATGAAAATCTTATGAAAGTCTTAAAGTCTTATGAAAATCTTATGAAAGTCTTATGGAAGTCTTATGAAAATCTTATGAAAATCTTATGAAAATCTTATGAAAATCTTATGAAAATCTTATGAAAGTCTTATCTTATGAAAGTCTTATGGAAGTCTTATGAAAATCTTATGAAAGTCTTATGGAAGTCTTATGAAAATCTTATGGAAGTCTTATGAAAATCTTATGAAAATCTTATGAAAATCTTATGAAAGTCTTATGAATGTCTTATGAAAATCTCATGAAAGTCTTATGGAAGTCTTATGAAAATCTTATGAAAGTCTTATGAAAGTCTTATGAAAATCTTATGAAAATCTTATGAAAGTCTTATGAATGTCTTATGAAAATCTTATGAAAGTCTTATGGAAGTCTTATGAAAATCTTATGAAAGTCTTATGGAAGTCTTATGAAAATCTTATGGAAGTCTTATGAAAATCTTATGAAAATCTTATGAAAATCTTATGAAAGTCTTATGGAAGTCTTATGAAAATCTTATGAAAGTCTTATGGAAGTCTTATGAAAATCTTATGGTAGTCCTATGAAAGTCCTATGAAAGTCCTATGAAAATCCTATGAAAGTCTTATGAAAGTCCTATGAAAGTCCTATGAAAGTCTTATGAAAGTCCTATGAAAGTCTTATGAAAATCTTATGGTGGTCCTATGAAAGTCCTGTGAAAGTCCTATTTCATAGCATGAGAAGAAGACAGTTTGAGTGATTGGAAGAGAAGAGATTGTGGGGAGAAGAGATTGTGTAGAGAAGAGATTGTGTGGAGAAGAGATTGAGTGGAGAAGAGATTGTGTGGAGAAGAGATTGAGTGGAGAAGAGATTGTGTGAAGAAGAGATTTTGTGCAGCATGGAGAAGAGATTGTATGGAGAAGAGATTGTGTGGAGAAGAGATTGTGTTGAGAAAAGATTGTGTGGAGAAGAGATTGTGTGGAGAAGTGATTTTGTGGAGAAGCATGGAGAAGAGATTGTGTGGAGAAGAGATTGTATGGAGAAGAGATTGTGTGGAAAATCTTGGAAATCGGTTGTGTGGAGTTACGTGTTAATTATCAGAGTGTCTTATGATGTATTGATTGAAAGACGGCCAGATAATTATGAGTCATACAATAGCTGACGTGCACACCAGCACTTTACAATGTACAAGCTTGTGTCACACGATACATGTTGTAATAATGATATAAACCTACACTGTAGATAGTCTACACTGTAGATAGTCTTTGCTTCTTTCTGCATAATTC
Organism: Enchytraeus crypticus; assembly: GCA_905160935.1. Classification (NCBI taxonomy): domain Eukaryota; kingdom Metazoa; phylum Annelida; class Clitellata; order Enchytraeida; family Enchytraeidae; genus Enchytraeus; species Enchytraeus crypticus. The sequence continues at coordinate 344,611 of CAJHZI010000343.1, forward strand.
GTTAATTCGACTCAGTAGATCACAGTTCATTGGCAGTGAAAAAAAGTTAATGTTAAGGTCGGTTTCCTCATTCGAAAGCGATGTCCGTGATGGGCGAGCCCAGGATTTGAATCCCGCACAATCTGATCCGTGGTCGAGTTTCTTACCGACTTCGCCACTGGCTCCAGCCAAGTTATAGCTATCTTTTTGTGTGAAGTTATGGCTATCTTCTTCCGTATTCTTAACGTTGCAAACTCCAATTACAATTACTAATAGAGAATAAGAGAGAGAGAGAGAGAGAGATACAGAGAGATAGAGAGACAAAGAGAGAGAGAGAGAGAGAGAGAGAGAGAGAGAGAGAGAGAGCGAAGTAAGAATTCGAACAACAACGCACAAACACTAATCTATCAATGAAAACTCATGGTATCGTATCTAGTTGACCACCTGTGATAGGAACATATTTAATATGACGTGAAAAATGCCAAAGCAAATACAGTAAAGAAACTAACGAAAAAAACACGCGCTCTAAATAATAACAAACAATATACACTTAAATCCAATACTATTAAAAATATTAACTAGTTTGAAAGATTACAGAATTTCTGCCTCATGTTTTCAAAGCGGATATATTGTAACTCCCAACAAAATCAGGGAGTGGATTAGCTATAGGTGGATTAGCTATAGGTGGATTAGCTATTGGTGGGTTAGCTATTGGTGGGTTAGCTATTGGTGGGTTAGCTATTGGTGGGTTAGCTATGGGTGAATTAGCTATGGTTGAATTTAGCTATGGTTGAATTTAGCTATGGGTGAATTAGCTAAGGTTAGCTATCTGCTCTTGATGAGTTATTGATTGCAATGCTACTTGATAACTCTGACTCATCCAATGTACTGAGATGTGGCTGCTCGAGTTTCCTAAAAATCAATTGCGCTGATTTCACTCATTTCATTCTCACTGGTCGGCTAGAGCTCTCTGTAAATTATCTCAGAAAACTGACGCGATACGTCTGTATCGTTTCAGCTTTTCCTCGTTGTTTTACTCATTGTATATGTTGTATTGTGTTACATTGTGTTGTATTTGTTGTCTATGTTTTACTCGTTGTATATCTTGTATTGTGTTGTATGTGTTGTCTATGTATTACTCGTTGTATATCTTGTATTGTGTTGTATGTGTTGTCTATGTATTACTCGTTGTATATCTTGTATTGTGTTGTATGTGTTGTCTATGTATTACTCGTTGTATATCTTGTATTGTGTTGTTTGTGTTGTCTATGTATTACTCGTTGTATTTCTTGCTGGATGTTCATGTATTGATGAAACTACTTTGTTAGTCATAGTGCAGTCATTATTGTTAGTCATAGTGCAGTCATTATTGTTAGTCATAGTGCAGTCATTATTGTTAGTCATAGTGCAGTCATTATTGTTAGTCATAGTGCAGTCATTATTGTTAGTCATAGTGCAGTCATTATTGTTAGTCATAGTGCAGTCATTATTGTTAGTCATTGTGCAGTCATTATTGTTAGTCATAGTGCAGTCATTATTGTTAGTCATAGTGCAGTCATTATTGTTAGTCATAGTGCAGTCATTATTGTTAGTCATAGTGCAGTCATTATTGTTAGTCATAGTGCAGTCATTATTGTTAGTCATAGTGCAGTCATTATTGTTAGTCATAGTGCAGTCATTATTGTTAGTCATAGTGCAGTCATTATTGTTAGTCATAGTGCAGTCATTATTGTTAGTCATAGTGCAGTCATTATTGTTAGTCATAGTGCAGTCATTATTGTTAGTCATAGTGCAGTCATTATTGTTAGTCATAGTGCAGTCATTATTGTTAGTCATAGTGCAGTCATTATTGTTAGTCATAGTGCAGTCATTATTGTTAGTCATAGTGCAGTCATTATTGTTAGTCATAGTGCAGTCATTATTGTTAGTCATAGTGCAGTCATTATTGTTAGTCATAGTGCAGTCATTAGTATTAGTCATAGTGTAGTCATTATTGTTAGTCATAGTGCAGTCATTATTGTTAGTCATAGTGCAGTCATTATTGTTAGTCATAGTGTAGTCATTAGTGTTAGTCATAGTGCAGTCATTAGTGTTAGTCATAGCTTTATCTTCTCATCAGGATTTGGTTGGCTATTGTTAATTGATTGATACATTATTTTTCACCTGTGACTTAAATTGGTCTATTGTAAAAGCTGGTAGAGATAAGGTTAACGTCAGTTTCCTCACTCGAAAAGCGATGTCAATGACGGGCGAGCCTAAGATTTCAACCCCACACATACTGGTTCGCGGTCGAGTATCTAAATATACTGCTATTCTAATAATATTAACGTATAATAACTAATAGAGTGCTACTGTCGTCCAGGACAACATCGAATACTATTGATACAAATCCAAGCAAGTGAGCAAAGAAGAAGGTCCAAAACGATGCATATTCCAAAATCTAAAAATTCAGTCACAAAAGCTTAAAAACGCTAATGTTAACGTCAGGCTCCTCACTCGAAAGCGATGTCAGTTACGGGCGAGCCTAGGATTTGAACCCCAGGATTTGAATCCCACATCCGCGGTCGAATATCCAACCGACATCGCCAGTGGTATATCTACAAGTATGTAATGTATAGTAATCATAAGAAGGCTTAGACTCGTGGATACCGTAGAGTCACTCTTCTGCAATAAGATAGAGGATGTCGGCACCCATCTCTGGGTGAGCAACTGCAACATCAGCTGAGCACTTTAATTAACGATTGCACTATAGTTATAGAGACATTTACAATTACTCCTTTGTTATATGGACCTGTAAGTGTCTGCAGTAAAATGATTTCATTTGATAAAGTGCGTTAATTCTTTTCATTTCTTATTTTTTTCATAGTGCTGGATGTTGTTACTGACAACGACGGCACTCTAATTGTTGTTGTTACAATTGTTAGTGCTCGAAATTATGTCTACGATGTTGTAGTTAAACCTGTAGATTTAAGATTATCATGTTTATTGCATTTTTTGTTGAGATTTTAAATTTTATTTATTGTGTTTTTATATTTTTTATTGTGTGTTTTTTGTAATTAGGGATGAAGGTTTAAGTTAATCAAGTCAATTGCGTTTTTCTACTGTGCTTTCTATATTTTTTATTGTGTTTTTTGTTATTTTTATAGTGTTTTTTATATTTTTTATTGTGTGTTTTTTGTAGGTAGGGAAGAGAATGAGGCTTGACGACGTAAATGATAAGATGACGTACGAGCCGCGAACAGATGGAGTCACGTGCCCAAACACGATAACGAATTTCAGTGACATCTTGCGAATGAAAAGAAATTGTTTTCCACTGTACCCGCCCTGTCGAATAAACGGCTATCAACCAGGCTCGGCAAGTATTTCTTTTGTGAAAATACTTAATGAATTTGATGATTATATCTCTCAAAGCAGACACTGAGTATAAATATATACCTTAAACCTGCCACTTGGCAGTTCACTGGCTCAAATATTTCCATCTTAAATTAAAAACCTTAAACACTGAATTTATGTATCCAGTAATGCATGAGTATTTAAGCAGTTTGAGTTATGGAAAATAGAACTTTATAGGTAGGCTGCTGACTATTTAGTTGTGATTAATTGATTGATTGATTGATTGTAGATAAAGGTTATGCTAAGGATAGCGCGCACTCATCGTCACTTTCAGTTAGGAGATTTACTTTCAGTGGATGATTCAAGAAAACTTGTCACAGTTACTGACCCCAGCTGCAGCAGTGGACGTGCAGCTACAGACACAGCAGCTGCTGGCTACACAGCAGCTGCTGGCTTCACTGCAGCTGCTGGCTACACAACAGCTGCTGGCTACACAACAGCTGCTGGCTACACAACAGCTACTGGCTATACAGCAGCTGCGAGATCTCGATATAATGGCAGTAATTCCAGAATGTTCTCTTTCGATAAAGTCTTTCAACCTACAGACAGCATTGTATGTAGATCATTCTGTCATCTATACTTTATACTGTTATATCTTAATGATGGTCGAAACACTTTTGGGAATAAGAAATAGACGATAAGTTTTTAAATATTGTGACAGTTTTCAATGCCTATACGACCTATGAACAATGGTAAAGCTGGTAACGCTAATGTTAACGTCAGTTTCCTCACTCGAAAGCGATGTCAGTAACGGGCGAGCCAAGGACTTGGACTCCGCACATACTTATCCAATCTTTATCTTTCACAAAGATTCTTGTGGAGCTGCATTAGCTGTGTGTTATATGACAGGCTGAGGTGTGTTCACATAGCCTGACTGAATTATGTGTGAGGTGTGTTCATATAGCCTGACTGAATTGTGTGGTATTTGTAGGCTGATGTGTGTTCACATAGCCTCACTGATGTAATGGAGACGTTACTAGCCGGCTCCGATGCTTGCATCTTCACGTTTGGACACTCGAAAGTCGGTCAGTATGGAACATTCTAGATGTAATAAATTTCTCTCTCCCTCTCTCTCTCCCCCCTCTCTTTCCTTTCTCTCTTTCTCTCCCCTCTCTCTCTAATCTTCCCCCCTCTCTCTCTCTCTCTTTCTCTCTTTCCCTCTCTTGGCTGGAGCCAGTGGCGATATCGGTAAAATATTCGACAGCGGATCAATATGTGCGGGGTTCAAATCTTGGGCTCGCCCGTCACTGACATCGCTTTCGAGTGAGGAAACTGACGTTGACATTAGCTTTACCATTAACTAACTTTCTTTTGGGTTATGCCAATTGGCCGGGCCAATGTACGTATTCATACTCACAGTAGATGTAGTTTGACGCTGCATAAAGATCTCTTCTTAGCTCAATACGCTAATCCGATCTCAAAAGACTCCTACATTAATTTTGTAATAATTATAATGTTGATACTATGCCTTATCCATATCTTATGTGGCGTATATTCAAATTCTTTCTGTCAGTAAATATTGCCCTAGCACCAGATTCACCATCTCAAGTAATAATTAAAAATACAGGACGAAAAATAAGCAACTCTGTAAGCACATGCTTCTGTCATACACTGTAATATGGAGCATGCGTAGTAATTTAAGAAAAATAATTATTAATATCTATTATATTTATTTATTTTCTGGTTTTATTGAGATCCTCAGAAGGTTCATAGACATCCCGCACCGCACAATTGAAAGCAAAACCTGCAATTTCTCATAGACAAATTAAAGCATCAGTATGTCTGTCTGAAGTGTTGATATTTATATTATTATATATACTATTAGAAAACTATGGAAAAATTGTTAAAAACAATTTAATAGTGTTTTGTTCTGTTTTGTTAATTTGTTTACACTACAGGTAAAACTTTCACAATGCTGGGTGACGACCAATCAGAGCACAGTATTGGACTCATACCCTACGCAATTGGTGCATTATATCAGCTAATCAGTGAACAGAAGTCAAGAACTGGAGCAAGATTTTCTGTCAGAATTTCTGCCATTGAATTAACGGGCAAGAACGAGACACTGAGAGATCTATTGACTGATGCTGAAATGATGTCATGTATGTTCAGTTTTGATTTGCTCACATTAAAAAATATTTATCTACCAAAGGAAAGGGACCATAGTATTACTAATTAGATTAGGGATATTATTTTGCTTTAAATTTGAAGACTTACGCATACTTTTGATTATAACGATTCATCTAGAAAAAAGATTTTTCAAATATTTGTATCATTTTTGTCTGTTTACTCAAAATCAATGGAATAATTGACTAAATTGATCGATTAAACATTTTATCTGCCAGAAAGTTTGAATGTCTCAATAACGTAGGGGTAACGTCATGAAGTTTTAAATGACAGATCTTGAGGTGGATTGAACTCTCGCGGGTTCGAATCCCAGCCGCGCTGATCTGATAGTAATATCTCGGACATTCACAGGACTAGATACACGGAATATGGAATAAAGTGCCTAACGGTTTTAACACGTGGTATTAAAAGTGATAAATATAAACATAGTTGAGGTACCATAGTGCTCAGTGTTGTCATGGACGACAGTAGCACTATAATTCTGCTGCTGTTGTTGTTGTTGTTATTATTAATCATGTCAATATAATGCGTGTTTTATGCTTTGGATATAAATACCAACATACAAGCTTGTCTTGCTCATTCATGGGCACTCCCTTGTCTCTGCGAACTAATGAGATCATTCAATCTCAAGTTCTTCCTTTATCACACTTCCAAATTCCACCAATTGTATTCAACAGAAGCTGCCAGGCTTTTTTACATTTGTTCTATCGACATTAGTCGCCCTTTAGCCACTAAAGCCGTCACTAGTGTCTACCTGTACGACTCAGTTTATGTTCTTCGAACAATTTAGCGCAATTCTGTTTGACACAGTCAATTGTGAATATTATAACTAGATATTGTCATGAAGTTTTGTTGTGGTTGAAATATGATAAATATTATGTTTTCTACCTAAGTTATGTAGTGAGAAGATCCCTGACAATTTGATAATTCATTGTATGCTGATTATCTGGCTGGAGCCAGTGGCGATGTCGATAAATTATTCGACCGCAGATCAGTGTGTGCAGTGTTCAAATTCTGGGCTCGCACGTCACTGACATCGCTTTCGAGTGAGAAAACTGGCGTTAACATTAGCTTTAGCTTTATCATTCATGCAATTGAAATATGTTATACAGCAGCTGCAGCAGCAGACCCAGCAGCTGAGTCAGCTGCTATCAGGGACGACCCAGTGAGAGGTCCGCAGCTGGAGAACGTTAGAGAGCTGAGAGCTGCCTCAGCTGAGCAAGCTGGGCAGCTGCTGGACGTAGCTGTAGCAGCTAGGACTATCCCAGGTAAGCTCTTCACTCACTCTAGTGGCCTGCACCGTTACACAGTGCACCAATAAAGAGTGCACCATAAAAGATTGCACCGTTAAAGAGTGCACCATTAAAGAATGCACCATTAAAGAGTTCACAATTAAATAGTGTACTATTAAAGAGTACGCCATTGAAGAGTGGACCATTATAGAGAGCACCATTATAGAGTGCACCACTAAGAGTGCACAATTAAAGAGTGCTCCATTAAATAGTGCACAATTAAATAGTGCACAATTAAATAGTGTACCATAAAAGAGTGTACTATTAAAGCCCAACTGAGAGAGGAAGCTCAACTTTTAAACAATTGTCACAAATTAGACTGTGAGAGAGATTTGAGAGACAAAGAGAGAGAGAGAGAGAGAGAGAGAGAGAGAGAGAGAGAGGAAGTATCATGAAAACAGAACCTTGTTATTTTTTGTATTATATTCCTTTCATTTTAAATTGATCAACAATGTTATGTAATGTTTTAGATTTATCTGATGACGCAAAGAATTCCCACATGTTATTTACGATTCACTTGTATCAGTACAGAGTTAACCCTGAACCTGGCGAAAAACACCAAGAAGGTAACACTCAATCTGTGTATTGACTACCCAATGTTTAACTTCTGACATTATTCGAAATAAAAAGATGATTTAAATTTTATATGACAGTTTATTATCTTAAAATAAGACAAATATATATTTGACAGCAGCATTGTGATACTAAAAGTCGCCTCTCGTCAAAGGCGGTTTTTGTATGAGTTTAAAAAGTTTTTTCTGCTTCTGCAATACGAGGCTTCCTAAGAGAGATGCAGCTGTCTGCGAGTCACTATTTCAATTAGTGTTTTTATTGATTTATGAATTGACCTACTGATTGAATGATTGATATGTTTGATTGATTGAAAAATTTACGGATTGGTATCTCGCCCGATTAATTGACTGACTGATCGATTTAATGTTTTACTTATTTATTGATTAATTTAAACACCATTATTAGTGACTGATTAACCATTTAATAGAGATAAATTTAGAGGGAGAGAGTTATTGACTGGTTGATTGATTGAAACAGTGATAGGAGGAAGAAGTAGACTGCACTTGATAGACTTTGGGAGCTGCAGTAGAACGAGGGAGGGCTCAACACTGAATCTCTCTACCCTAGCCACAGTTATAACGGCTCTGTTGAGTGGTCAGAGACATGTTCCTTTCAGGTAGTTTATTCTCAGATCTGCGCGGCTCGGAATCGAACCCACGAGGGTTCAATTCACCTCAGTATCTCTCACTTAAAACTTCATGACGTTACCCCTACGCTATTAAGACATTCTAAAAAAGTTATTCTAAAATTATTTATTAAATTGATTGTTTTATATGTATGTCAGTGTAATTCCTCGCGTGGAATTCTCGACACTCGGCACCAAGGAAATAGCATGTCCATTGTCTATATTCCTGATCTTGTTACTTGCAATTGTTTCAGTCAACCTATATTTAGTTGGGCATTTACAACCGACCTTTTTGTTGGGCTTCTGCTGTATATTAATCGTACACATTAATTAACTTCTTATTGACGTTCAATAATTTCCCCTGATTCAAATATAATGTATTATAGCGTATCAATAGTTGATAATCTCTGATACTATTATAGTACATGCAGTATATGCAATACTGATATATTATGCAAAATACTATAACATGTGCAGTGTATTAATATCTAAAAATATTGACGTAGTTAGATTATATTTGAGCCTGTGTATATAAGTTTGTGCCTGTGTATATAAGTTTGTGCCTGTGTATATAAGTTTGTGCCTGTGTATATAAGGTTGTGCCTGTGTATATATATATATATACACACATATATATATATATATATATATATATATATATATATGTATATATATATATATATATATATATATATATAGGCCTATATATATATATATAATATATATATATATATTATATATATATAGATATATATATATATATATATATGTATATATATATATAGGCCAGTAATATATTATATATTATATATATATATATATATATATCTATATAATATATATATATATCTTATATATATATATATATATATATATATATATATATATATAGTAAAAAGAAAACATGCATTATAGTGAATAATCAACTATGTTGATATCTATCACTTTTAAAACCACATGCTTAATCCATTAGGCAATTTAGACCATTTTCCCTATAACCAGTCCAGTGAATGTCCGAGATTTTACTCTCAGATCAGCGCGACCGGGATTCGAACCCACGAGGATTCAAATCACACATTAGGATTCGTCATTTAAAACTTCATGACGTTACCCCTACGCTATTTAGACATTCTATATATATAAGGCTGTGACTGTGTAAGGCTGTGCCTGTGTATATAAGTTTGTGCCTGTGTATATAAGCTTGTGCCTGTGTATATAAGCTTGTGCCGGTGTATATAAGTTTGTGCCTGTGTATATAAGTTTGTGCCTGTGTATATAAGTTTGTGCCTGTGTATATAAGGTTGTGCCTGTGTATATATATATATATACACACACACACATATATATATATATATATATATATATATATATATATATATATGTATATATATATATATAGGCCTATATATATATACAGTATATATATATATTATATATATATTATATATATATATATTATATTATATATCTTATTATAGGCCTATATATATATATACAGATATATATAATCTATATCTATATATATATATATATTATCTATATATATATATATAATATATACTGTATATATATATATATATATATATATATATATATATAAAGTAAAAAGAAAACATGCATTATAGTGAATAATCAACTATGTTGATATCTATCACTTTTAAAACCACATGCTTAATCCATTAGGCAATTTAGACCATTTTCCCTATAACCAGTCCAGTGAATGTCCGAGATTTTACTCTCAGATCAGCGCGACCGGGATTCGAACCCACGAGGATTCAAATCACATTAGGATTCGTCATTTAAAACTTCATGACGTTACCCCTACGCTATTTAGACATTCTATATATATAAGGCTGTGACTGTGTAAGGCTGTGCCTGTGTATATAAGTTTGTGCCTGTGTATATAAGCTTGTGCCTGTGTATATAAGCTTGTGCCGGTGTATATAAGGTTGTGCCTGTGTATATAAGGTTGTGCCTGTATACATGTATATAAGGTTGTGCCTGTTTAAAGGGACAGTAAGTTGGTGCTACTGCTACGCTACGCTACTGGCACCAGCACATGTAGCACCACGATGTTGGCACATGTTTCGGCACATCCGCACCTCTATCCTGACACTCTGCACGTCATTCAAACTGCGGCACGCATCTACAGGCTTAGAGTACGCAAGAAGTCCCGGGTACGATCAATCAATCAATCAATCAGTCAGTCAGTCAATCAATCAATCAATCAATCAATCTATGTATCAATCAATTCATTCACTTCTTTTCTTCTGGTTTCTGTTTCATATCGTGTATTTGTTCATCTCTGCGCAGATTATACAAACAATAGAACGTTCAGGCAGACAGATAAACAAACAATACGAAATAGGCAACGTTATGACACTTGACAGTGTCATGGCAGTGTCATGGCAGCTACTAATTATTTTCTAAGACAGACGGGTAGATTCTGAAACAATTAATAGTTATTTTATTATTTTTCAGGGGTCCGTGAGAACCACCTCCACGGGCTCTGGGGGCTCAGGTCATCAGATGAGCTCAGACAGCAGCAGCTGTGTCTCAGAGCTCCACCCCCTGAGAGCTAGGCGCCGCCCCGGGGTGAGGATGGGCACCGGTGGGCGTGGCCTGCAGCAGGGGTCGTCAAAGCGTTACCAATCCGATCCAGAATGTTCTTCAGGCAGTAGTGTAAACACGGTGGTTTTTGTAGGCGGTGGCAGCGCAGCATGGAGATGTTACAGCTCGGCTAGCGAGCACACAGACTGCGATGAGTCATCGGTCTCATCGTGCGGCACTGTCCTATATAGAGGTCACGATAATCAGGTCAGGTCAAATTTCTACTTGTGTCAACCCGTGTTGTGTCTGAGATGTTGCAGAAAAGTGCAGAAAAGACCATCGTGGGCTGCACTAATTAATTTAAATGAACAATAGGAATGTGTAAGAGCTGCGACTATAAATAAAACGTAAAGATAAAGTTATCTAATACAAATATAATAGTTACAAAATACAATAGTTTTAATTAAAATCTAGGATCCAATAAATATTTGCTATAGATATAAACTAGTTGATATAGATCAATATATATCAGGTCATTGTCTAGATTTAAGAAATTTACTTAGATCAGATTTGCATAAATCTTTCTTAAAAGTAATTAAGGAGGATTGAATGTTCTTATATGTTTTAAGTTCGAGAGATAGGAAACTTAGAAACTTGGTTTCTTAATCCATTTAAAAATAGTTTAAATGGATTAAAAGAAGGTTTTAATATATTTTAAAATATTTCTAAAAACCTATGTAGTAATTGTTTTATGCGTCACGTAATTCTAACTTGTTTCTACAGATGTTGACTGGCTGCTTCACTGACAATTCACAATTTATCAAATCATCTGCTTACCTGCCCCCCTCAGCCCATTCACTCTCTGGCTCCTGCCCCACCAGACGTCATAAGTATGGGCGACAACATACTTGGGAAACCCCGATTCTGGAATTTCCAGAGGAAGAAGAAACCGGCGAGGAATTGAGAGCAGGAGGGGGGCGCAGTAGTGTAGAAAGATGGGTAGATGGTCCCCAGGTAAATGGACAAGAAAAATCTGCGTCCAGGTGGCCCTCGAAGGTGGAACTCTGGGTCGATGGACCTAAAGAATTCTGTCAAAACTTCTCAGTTCAGAATCACGAAGATAAAGAAAACGTCAGGCCCAACTTTTCACCAACAACAAACTGCAAGTCATCTCAAAGCTGTGACAATTTGAAATTTGGGGCTGTCATTTCAAGGAGCGCAACACTGAGAGGCTCTTACAGTGCCGTACAGATTCATTCGAAACTTGCCCAAGGCTCACATGGGGAGCAGGAAGTAGGAGGATCTCAACTGACGGATAATCCTAATCAATCCTGTCACGTGGAGAAAGATTTTCAGTGTCAGAGATCTGTGCTAGAGTCTCCGCTTTATCAACAATCGCCTGGTTTATTTTTAACTCATGCTGGGGATTCCAGTTTAGTGGGTTTTTCCGCTGACTCATCATTCGAGCAGCGATTGGACGATACTCTGGAGAGATCTAGCTCGGCCAGCATGCAGGATTTAGTCGTACTCTCAGACGATGACGAGGCGTTTTTGGTGGAAAGACTTGATAATGTTGATAAATTGTGTAGAAGCATGTCCCAGGAAGAATACTCTCGTGGAATATCTCTCAATGCAGGACATCCGCGCTGCAATACAAGTGAATTACAAAGTCCAATGATTTCTTTGCCGTCAGGTCATAGTGGAAGAAACTACAGTCAAAATATTGACAGTTCTATATTATCAACCAATTTAAATGACAATCTTGATAGATTGTGTTACAGAAATTTAAATACTGTCTCTCGTTTAAAGAACAGTTGCTCTTCAGCTCCTGTTAGTCCTATAGCGAGCAGGCAGAAATTCCTAATCCCCCTACAATCGCAAAACGTGCAGAACTTGGGGGTTAATTGTGCAGAAACTCGACCAATATCAAGAGAAGCATCCTCAGCTCTCAGTAACTTTAAGCTTATGACTAAACAAGACGGTTGTTCTAATAAAGGAATTATAAAAAGGGCCGGATATAAAATGAATATTTTTGCAAAGGAAAACAATCCACAAATCTTGAAAGTTGATAAATCGCACGACAAACCGGATCCTACTGCCTTCGTTCAACCGGTCAAAACCGGTTTAGGGCGGCGGATAACCGCTCTGTTGTCGCCCTACCACAAGGTCACGCAGCCTAGACGAGCCGCGCCTAGCACTGGCAGTGACGTCACTAGCTCGGCCAGCAATCCGGTTCTAACCAGTTGCAAGTGGTTAAGCGAGAGCAGCAGTGGCTACGAGAGTATGATACGAGATGACAGTGACCTTGAGTCGAGCAGGGAAAGCTCTGTGGGGGAGTATTCTTCCAGTGCGGTGGGAAGAGCGACCAAGCGACGCAGTGGTCGTAGAAAAGAGAAGATAAGTCGAGGATCCAGTCTGTCGCCGTCTATAACTAATTCTGTTGATCATCTAAACTCACCTGTAACACCTGTTGATCATGTAAACTCATCTTTAGCACCTGTTGATCACTCACCTGTAAAACCTGTAGATCGTCAAAACTCACCTGCAACACCTGTTGATCATCTAAGCTCACCTGTAACAAATGTTGATCAGTATGGCGCTAATCAAGCTACTTTACCTGTCTGGATTAGTAGGTCAACTTGTTCTACTTCTTTAGAGAGACTCTGTGTTTCAGAAGGTCATCCATCTTTCAGGAGGCAGTCCGTCGATGTGTGCACAGGTGTGCCGTTTTCTTCAACAGGTATGATATATTCATCAACAGGTAAGGCTGCCTCATCAACAGGTGTACTATTAGCAGCAGGGTCATGTGTTTCATCAACAGATATGTCAGCTTCATCAGTAAATGAGTCAGCGTCATCAACAGGTGTGCACGTGAATGTCTCATCAACAGGTGTGCACGTGAACTCCCAATCAACAGGTGTGCCGTCATCATCTGATGATACGGCTAATATTAAAATTTCGTCATTCCTCGAGGATGTGACGTCATCAGAGCCTACTATGACGTCATCCTGTCAGACAATTTCGTCACGCTGTGTCTGTCAGTCGTCATCGGTTGATCGTCTAGACTGTCAGCTGACAATGACTGATCTCTGTCTGACTCACAGGAGACTACAAGAGGAGTTGTTGACAGCTCTGACTAGATTGACTCTCCATCCTTTACGTGGTCAGTTATGTAGTTATATCGTCTGTTTAATTCGTCTTCTATAGATCACTGGATAAGGCATAGACTTTGTGAAGGGTTTAACTTGTTAATCTAAGGAGTGCTCTTATGGAGCGAGAAAGCCGACTTTGTGTATGAATATGTACCTTGAACCTGCCACTGAAGAGAGAGAGAGAGAGAGAGAGAGAGAGAGAGAGAGAGAGAGAGAGTGGTTGGTCTTCTATTGGATCGTATCATCTCTGTGACTTTATTCTATATTTACATTTAATATTATGGTGTAGTTATATTTAAACTACCTGAAGCTAAACTGGGATTCAAAGGATGGTGATGATGATGATGATGATGTTGACGATGATGATGATGATGATGATGATGTTGATGATGATGATGATGATGATGATGATGATGATGATGATTAAGGTATCATTGGATCAATTTTATTTGCTGAAAAATGTCATTTAAATGCTGATAATATATTTTGATTCTAGAATAATAATAGTTCAGTAGTCTTTTTATAATCATATATTTATCATATTTGATATTTTTGAGATTTATTTCATTCAGTTTTATGTGTAGTAGCATAAAATTATTGCTATCATTGTTTTCTGTGTCCCAGTTACTGAAACTTATTTGATTTTCTTATTTCTATCGTAGATACTGCAAAAGATAGAGTGCCTAAAGCCAGGGACAGTTTACATGACTGCAAAACTGAAGAACTTCAGAGAGAAATTAGCCAGATGAAGAGGCAGCTACATTTTTACAAATCTAGGGTAATGCTTGTGACGTCATTCGATACTCCAGTGCTTTAAAATACCTACAGAATAATTGTTAATAAGATGACTTGGTAGGGGAATTCTCTGAAGTATTTTTATTGAGTAATGATACATTAAATATTGCTCCTATGTTAAAACGCTGTTTTGATTTTAAATTTGGCATGTTATGATATATTTTTGTATACTTACTTTACAACTCACTAAATAGAGTTGATTTTCTATGACAAGTTACATCGTTATGTTGCCTGATATTTTAAGATAAAAATCTCCAGAATAAACTCAAAATGTAGAGTGACTAGTGCATTTTAAATTTAAAATTGCTTTAAATGTAATTATCTTCTTTATTTTGATTGCTTTTGTATATTATTGTAACTTTTTGATAATTGATGAATCTAGAATTGATGTCAAACTGTTCTGTAGGCTATGGACTTTGTTCTAGCTATTTCTATGCTGTAAAATGACTATTAGTGTAACTGATATGGTATATGGGTTTTGTGTAAAGAGAGAGACTTTCCATCGTGCGAATATTAATTAGTGTTAATTAACGAATTGAGATGTTAATTAACGGATGTCAATTAAGATGTTAATTAAGATCTTAGATCAGTGTTAATTAGTATTGTCTCTGAAAAGTTTAGAACTCTTCGGCTAAGGTGTACTTTTAAGAAGTCATCATAGTTCTCTGCAATAAAACGTAGATCTTAAACGTTAGTCTGAAATTATTACTCAAAGCGTAAAATTCGCCTTCCTCTTTAAATCTTAACGGAACACGGTTTTACATGAGCCTCATTATCTATTCATATTTAATTATCATATTATTACGTCATCATCATCTTCTTCTTCTCTTGATCCCAATTTAGCTAGAGATTAAAATTATTCTTTTATTAGAACATTTTGTAGCAACTTCTGGAGTCTGGGCGCTCAACAGACGAATGCCCTTTCTGACGGTTTGGATCTAAGCGCTTCAAAAAAGTGCACAGTCAACTTATGCTATCAATTCATTTTATAATTATCATCTAGTAGTTAATGCTCTTCAGCTTTTCACACTAGCTAGTGTTTGATACTATTCAGCTTTTTATGTAAAGTAAAGTATAATAAGTGTGTAAACACGTGTGTAAACACGTAAAGTATAATAAGTGTGTAAACACGTGAGTAAACACGTAAAGTAAAGTATAATAAGTGTGTAAACAAATGAGTAAACACGTATTATAGTGAAATGATCAACCATGTTGATATCTATCACTTTTTCACCACATATTTAAACCGTTAGGCGATTTAGTCCATTTTCGTATAGCCAGTCCAGTGAATGTCCGAGATTTTACTCTCAGATCAGCGCGGCTGGGATTCGAACCCACGAGGGTTCCATTCACCTCCGGATCTGTCATTTAAAAGTTCTTGACGTTAACCACTGCGCTACTAAGATATTCTATGCTAGTTAGTAGACCTATATACTGTATGACACTGCTATACTGTCTGCCCTGTATGACATTTAACACATTAAAAGCTTAACAACAACGGCAACTATAAAAGTGCTACTGTTATTTATGACAATATCGAACACTATAAGACCTAATCCAGTCCGATTAGCATAAAACAAAATGGTTCAAAAATGGTGCAAAAATATGTTTAATTTATTTTAATTTAATTTGTATTTAATTTATATTTCATAATTTAACCTTAGCACAAAAAGTTTAATCTTGGACCTCCATCGTAAGAATTGTAGCATTAAAATTCGAGTTCTAATTCCATGACACCATCGATAAGGTTTGCACCGTTTTTGGACCCCACACTCAGCTCATCGGATTGGATTTGGTACCATATAGTACTCAATGTTATAATGGACGACAGTAGAACATTGTTTTTGCTGTTGTTGTTGTCAAATATGGGCAACCCAAAGTACAAAAATCTTTCAGTGACATAATTTTACTTTGGAAAGTTAACAAACGTTTTAACACATTTTATATAGCAGGGCTTCATGCGGGTAAATTCGTTAAAAGCAGTTAATTAAAAAATCTTCGAACCTAAGGGCTATCAAAATGATCATAAAATCAAGAACAAAAACTTCTAAATAGTTTAAATTTAATAGCATGCTAACATAAACTTTATTTCCGTTAAGGAACATTGGCACAATACAAAGGGTACCTAATCTCACGATTGACGTCAATAATAACAATTAGAGTGCTACAGTCATCAATGACAACATCGAGCGCCATTGAGTCAAAATCTAACCGGCGAGCAAAATGAAAGCTCCAAAATCAGTGCAAATTCCAAAATCCAGAAAATCAGACCAAAGTTGAATTTAGTATTTAAATCGTCTTGCAGATCCTTCCTCGTAGGCCTACTAATACTTAAAGCTGCATACAAAAGGTGCAATGTAGCTTATAGTTAACAAAAACAAATTGTTGACAAATATTGCTTACAGGTTTACTTTTGCTATGCTGATTAATAATTGTGCATGCTATTTTCTAATGTTGCACATCATAGTTATGTTAATATTTTTGCAATACTGATCGATTTGTCATTGACGACAGTAACACTCCAGTCGTAGTCGTTGTTCTCAGCACCGAATATAGAAAGTTGTCACTCTGAAATACGAAGACATTTTGTTGGTTTTTGTTTCGTTGCCGTTTACCTTAATTGGACTGATTTTCTGGATTTTGAGATTTGAATCAATTTGGACCTTCTTTTGCTCACTGGCATGAATTTTCTCAATAGTGCTGGTGTTATTATGAATGACACGCAGTAGCACTCTAGTTGTTGTTGTAGTTACTATTAATATTATAATATGGCAGTATTCTTGTTATTGTTGCGGTTCTTGGTTTTTGAAAAGAAGATGAAAATCATAAATCGCTTTGTCTGAGTATTGATATCTATGGTATGTTTATGTTGTGTTTTTAACTTAACAGAATTATTTATGTTTCGTCAAGTTCTCTCATCCTGACGTTGACATTTCTTTGTCTAATAGGAGTGGATATATCTTAGTCACTTAGCTTAAACCAGCGTCGGGCAATCGCGTGCTACTTCTCTACAAATAATTTTACTGATAAATTTATTCAGAAATCGATGGTAAGTTTGCGCTGCAGTTTTTGATTTTAAATGCCGCTGTACCTGTTCCGCCTAATTATTAAATGATCAGTAAAGCTTAATGTAGTAAATATAAGTAGTATGGAGTTTAATAATAGAATCTGATCAAATATTTTGCTTTTGATTGTGCACTCGGCCTGTACTTGGATATTTATACGTGAATTTTTACTATATTTTGATATTGATACAAAGTCAGTTATATAAGCAGGCTTTGTATGATTTTACAATTTTATTTTGAATTTCTAGATTGAGATGGGTTCGAGGGAAGAGGAAAATGACTTCTACTACAAGGTGGTTCAGCAGATATTTACAAGCTGCGATGAGGAGAATCAGGGAAAGGTTAAAGTGTCAGCCTTTGTTGATCAGATTAGAGAGACGTTCGGCTGCATTGATAATATCACAAATGAGGTAACCAGTGCATGATTAATAATCTATTTAAGATTTTACATTGTCAAAGTATTTGCTAATGCAATCAGTTAGCTATTAAAGTTTAGTTGAGCAGCACTAGTTTTGAAATTTTAGATAGTGATGAATTTTCATGGTGTCGTTATGTTTTGTTTTTAGAGTATGTAGGGTAACATAGTAAGGTGAGTATGTGATATAATTGATTGATTGAAGGTGAATCACATGCTGATAGATTAAGTTGATAGATTAGATAGGTATATGATATAATTGATTGATTGATTGATTGAAGGTGAATGAACACATGCAAGACAGACTGAGTGAGTTGATAGAGACTCTGGACATGGAGCAGGAGGACCCTGAGGTGGACCTGGAGTCCTACTGGAACGTCATGATTGGATGGATGAGCAAACTCCACACTCTCAGGTCAGTCTACCTTGCATTGATTGATTGATTTGATTGATTGAGAGATCTCGCCTAATCAATTCCTGTGCTCATGTTATGTTTCTCTGACATTTGTTGTCGTTGTGCTTGGAGTGCCACTACAATGTTCATAAACAAATGAAGATTTACTCAAGTTAGTGTGATTTATTGAACTTAATAGGATCTATTTAATTCATTATGATTTTATTGGACGTAGTATGTTTATTTAATTTATTGTGATTTATTTAACTTAGTGTAATTTATTTAGTTTATTTAATTTATTGTGATTTATTTAACTTAGTGTAATTTATTTAGTTTATTTAATTTATTGTGATTTATTTAACTTAGTGTAATTTATTTAGTTTATTTAATTTATTGTGATTTATTTAACTTAGTGTAATTTATTTAGTTTATTTAATTTATTGTGATTTATTTAACTTAGTGTAATTTATTTAGTTTATTTAATTTATTGTGATTTATGTAACTTAGTGTAATTTATTTAATATATTGTGATTTATTGAACTTAATATGATTTATTTAATTTAGTATGTATCATTTAACTTATTGTGATTTATTTAATTTAGTATGTATTATTTAACTTCTGATTATTGAACTTATTGTGATTTATTTTGGTTTATTTAACTTACTTTTGTTTGTAACCATATTCCTGAAATATTTAACTCCAATCATCTGCACGCTCGGTTTAGTGCATTTATTGACTGTATATGTTGGATGATCTGATAAAATAATCTGTAAAGGAAGGCTGAGAATAGAATTAGTTGGAAGAGCTATATGTCATGGACCTGCCGTTAGGCACTGCCCTAGAAGAAGAAGATATGTTATATAAACTATATTTTGTTCTTAACGTTACAGACACGTCCTGGACGCCACAAACATAAGTCCCAGCTCTCCTTCAAATCTTCCTTCATCTCCTGTCGTTCAAGATTCAGCGATCAAGCAACAAGAACACGTGGTCTTTGATTTAGAGGACGAATTCGACAAGAGTCGAGAGGATGCTGATAATAACGAGGCAGGAGACGATGCGGAGACCAATGATCTATCAGCCGCTGTGTCGCTGGAGCGCTTCAACTCCTTTCCTCCGCTGATTGATCACCAGGCGGAGGATGCGCGACGTCAGTCCACCGGCTGCTTTGTGTCAAGTCTTCCCACGAGCAGCGACTGGATCAACATGAGGGGCTCCCGCTCACAGCACGCCCTCTCTCGCGTTAAGTCACGTCTAGCTTCGTACAGCGCGACTGAACTGGGAAACTACTTTAGGGAAAATGGAGATGAGGATTATCGGTGCAGTCCCAGCTGGAGTGTTCGGCGTGTTGAGGACGGTGGTGGCACAGCTGGAAGGATAAAGTGGGCAGGGGAAGAGGAGGAGTCAGGACTCCTGGCTGAAGACGATGTGGATGAAGAGGGAGAGAGTTCGGAGTTGAAGGGAGCCGGGGATTGTTATAAGGGATTCAATGCTGGCAGCAGGAGAAAAAGTGTTGGAGATGCCGTAGCCCATACAGACAGCATACTGAGGTCTGATAGCTCCTGGTTTATAATAATAATAATTAAATAATAAAGGTTTAACGCCAGTTTCCTCATCCAAGGATGATGTCAGGGGTGTTATCCCTGACGTCCTGGACATCATCCTATACTTTAAAATATTTTTATAGCTCGAGTTAACCCTGTGTAGGTTTCCCCCGAATCTGTGGATTTCTCCGTTAATATGTGTCATGTAAAACAAATAAAACAAGGAAATATCAAATATTTTGGTTTCATACTTTGGTTTCATACTTGTTTAAAACTCACCTCCGAGATATGGCATATATTTTTAAAAGAGATAATAGAACTGAGATTTAATCGATTTGTTTGTTAAATGCATGTTACTAGAATGCGGCATGTTAGAAAACCCGTGGAATGCAAATTGAAATTGCTTTAAAAGAAATTGTTTTAAATTACTATTAAATAGTAGCGTTGCAAAAAGCTTAGGCATGAATTACTTTTTACTTAATGATCTGTGAAAGGACCGCTTCTCTTTAATGAATGAGAAGTGTCTAGTGAGTAGGAATATATGCCTTGAAACTGTCGTCTGGTTGATCACCAGAGAGCAAAGGAGGTGTATACAGGCTTATAAGAGGACTTAAATAGATTAATTGGTTAAGATTTATTTGATTGATTGATAGTGAGTTGAAGACAAAGCTGGGTGCGTATGAGGAGAAGTTGGTGAAACAGAAGATAAAGATGGTTGACTGGAAGAAGCAGGTGGAAGCTGCCGAAGATTACTCGTGTGATCTCATCAGACAGAATGATGAGTTGAAGCTGAATGTAAAGAGGTTTGTCTCTTTGTCTGTCTTAAAGTTTGTCTCTTTGTCTGTCCTACTCTGCTTAAAATTTGTTTTGTCTCTGTACTATATATCTAAGTAGCTTGTATGAACCTGTTTCACTAGAAATGGCTAAGTGCTAAAACAGTTTTATGTCTATGCCTAATGCATGTAATTTACTCGCTGAAGATTTGCTTTCACAGATTTTACTTAAATAGTTTTTTATTGTTTTTTAATTTTTTATGATAATTACCGGAAGTTTGTTTGACTGGTAAAGTAGTTGTTCAGTTGTTGACTCAGTTGTTGACTCAATTGTTGACTCAGTTGTTGACTCAGTTATTGACAATTCAATAATTGCTGACTATTATAAGGGTTATTAATTCATTGTCATCATCTTCCCTTGAATCCCAGTTTAACTAGGGTCTGGATGCGAATAGACTGTCTCAAATCCTCTCTGTCTTACACCACACCACCAGTCAATCCCCTATTTGAGACTTTTTCATTCTTTCAAATTTTTGTAGCAATTTCTGGAGCCTAGGCGCTCACCAGCCGAATGGCCTTTCTGACGTTGGTGTGGATCTTAGTGCTTTAGTCGCTTTCTACGACACTTGCAATCACAGGTTGGTAGATTCTTCGAACAACCCGGACACAACACGGGGAAATGAGGGTTACTAATTGACTATTGATTTATTGATTGATTGATTGATTGATTGACGTGCAGTCAGCAGCAGTGCATGGATAGAGTGAGGAAGCAGAAGGAGGAGTTGAAGGTGGAGCTGGAGGAAGTGCGGATGAGACTCTCTGTGGTGGAGGAGAAGAGTGAGAGACTGACGAGTGAGAGAGAGAGACTGATTGAGGATAACACACAACTAAAACTAATGGAACTGGAACTAAAACAACAGGTACTGATTGATTGCTAATGTAATTACACAACTAAAACTAATGGAACTGGAACTAAAACAACAGGTACTGATTGATTGTTAATGTAATTACACAACTAAAACTAATGGAACTAAAACTAAAACAACAGGTACTGATTGATTGTTAATGTAATTACACAACTAAAACTAATGGAACTGGAACTAAAAATACAGGTATCGATTAATTTTTAATGTAATCAAGTGTGCTGACATCAGCTTGTGATAGAGAAGTGGATATTAGATGCTCAGTTGCTATAATATATTTGCAATTAAAATCAATTTATCATTGGACAACTGCCACTTTTCATTGACTTGGTAACAATTTTAGAATCTAGAATACTTTATACTGTCAATTCATTGGAGAATAAATTGTAATTAGGCTGGAGCCAGTGGTGATGTCAGTAAGATACTTGACTGCGGATCAGTAGGTGCAAGGTTTTAATCCTGGGCTCGCCCGTCACTGACATGGCCTTTGAGTGAGGAAACTGACGTTAACCATAGCTGTACCAGCTTTGCTGTTTATCAGTGTACTGAATCGTTATGTCTGCTGATCGTTGTTGTAGTTGGATGAGGCGTTGTCAGAGAAGATTGTGGCGGAGGAGACGCTTGAAGATCTGCAGCAGAAGCTGACCACGACCACGGTAAACACTGCCTCTGACCTCTCTCTCTACCTTCTTAACTTCTTCTTTTATTCATTCGATTGAAAATTATATAAATTTTTTCAAAAGCAATAAAATTTAACGCGTAAACTAAGTTAATAGTTAGCAAAAAATAAAACTAAATAAATTAATCTTTAAGTAAGTGCGAAAAGGAAATTAAATCAATCGTGCTATCAAATGAGGTAGTCAAAGAGATTCTGTAAGGTCTTTATCTAGAAGAGTTTTCACTTTTTTCATAAGTAATGATTCATTGATTGATTGATTTAATGTAATTGAAGTAATGATTGATTGATTGATTGATTTAATTTAATTGAAGTATTGATTGATTTGATTGGTGCAGACGATGAAGAAGGAGTTAGAAGAAATGCTGGAGAAGCAGAAGAAATGTCTGGCCCAGGTTTGTCATCTCAAGCCACATACAAGCATTGCAATCTTATCAACTTTAGGTCTATTTTAATAGACTAATAACCCTCATTGAATTCTACTTAAAGAATGTAACTTTTTTGTAAACGCATTGTGTTCATCACAGTAAAAGATCTATAAAGTTTTAAAATCTGTTGTGATATACTGATTAGCGAATAAGCAATTGTGATTTTACTTTTATTCTTGTTTCCTATTTTCCAGCCTGTTTTTTAATCTTTTCCAGGTTCAAGAAAGGGATACAGATGAAATTACAGGGAAATTCTTTGAAAGTCAAATTTTATATTTATTCAAGGACATGTACTACTTTTAGATTGGTTATATATACGTTTCTGTTCTATACATTTGGTCAATCTCTTCCGTATGATACATAGGCCCAATATTTTATTTACTATTCTTAGTCCAATTGTGTTTTATTGCTATTCTAGACCTGATGGTATTTTATTTGCTGGTCTAGACCTAATAGGATTTTATTTGGTATTGTAATGTTAAATTTCTTGTTGTTGTTTATAGAAAGAAGAAGAGATAGAAGATTTTTCTAATCAAAATCAGCATCTGAAGAGTAACTTAGAGGTAATCTTGAGCATTCTAGAACTCTTGTAGTTAATGAGAGTGTATGATCGATGAGATCTCTGTACACTCATAATAAAGATAATACATGTCATCTGACATGACTTGAGTTGATTAGTCTAAATACTTTACTCTCTTTACATGTCCTGTCTTAGCATTGTATCATATCTAGAACATTAGAATGTTTTGTATAAGCTGTTATTCTCTAGACTGTTCAAAGATTTGACTACAGAATATATCTAATTGATGTGTTGCTGTTTTGTAGATTCTACGCATTGAGAAGGCTGATATACAGCTGCAGCTAGCAGAGCTGCAGCTGTCTCTAGAGTATGTATTTTGTTCAGTGCTTTATTAACTACTCAATAATTTATCTATGACCGGTAGGGAACTTCTAATTTTCTTTTTCTGTCATTTTGTTCTCATAATTTAGTTCACAATCCCTTAACACCATTTATATCATTCTACTTGACTGTTTATTTTATCACCAGACAGGCATTATTTAGGATCTTTTTCTTTCTCTTTAGCACTAGTTTTTTCAGATCGTTTGGGTTGAATCGATTTGTGGTGACATGTGATGAGGGGGACGTCCCTGACTTCATGCTAGTATGTGAAAATGGACTTAGTGCTGTCGTTATCTGCAAGATTAATGGCTTACTATTGTAGTTTATTCAGCTTATATAGGAACAATGTTGTGCTGCTCAATTCTTGTATTTTATTAGAGTATATTATCACAGTATTCTATTCTCCTATTTTATCACAGTTGGTGTTCATTTTATCACTAAGGTGTTCATGCTGCCTGTTTAATATCAGTTATCTTTATAACTGTTTATATAATTTTATAATTGTTATCATAGTTATCTGCTGTGTTATCAATGTAATATCTTGTTATCAGTTATCTGCTGTGTTATCTATATGTTATCATAGTTATCTGCTGTGTTATCTATATGTTATCATAGTTATCTGCTGTGTTATCTATATGTTATCATAGTTATCTGCTGTGTTATCAATGTAATATCTTGTTATCATAGTTATCTGCTGTGTTATCTATATTTTATCATAGTTATCTGCTGTGTTATCTATATGTTATCATAGTTATCTGCTGTGTTATCTATATGTTATCATAGTTATCTGCTGTGTTATCTATATGTTATCATAGTTATCTGCTGTGTTATCAATGTTATCATAGTTATCTGCTGTGTTATCAATGTTATCTGCATGTTATCTGCTGTGTTATCTATATTTTATCATAGTTATCTGCTGTGTTATCTATATGTTATCATAGTTATCTGCTGTGTTATCTATATGTTATCATAGTTATCTGCTGTGTTATCTATATGTATCTAGTTATTATCTGTGTTATCATTTATCATCTATATCATAGTTATCTGCTGTATCATATATGTTATCTGTGTGTTATCTATATGTTATCATAGTTATCTGCTGTGTTATCTATATGTTATCATAGTTATCTGCTGTGTTATCTATATGTTATCATAGTTATCTGCTGTGTTATCAATGTAATATCTTGTTATCATAGTTATCTGCTGTGTTATCTATATGTTATCATAGTTATCTGCTGTGTTATCTATATGTTATCATAGTTATCTGCTGTGTTATCTATATGTTATCATAGTTATCTGCTGTGTTATCAATGTAATATCTTGTTATCATAGTTATCTGCTGTGTTATCTATATGTTATCATAGTTATCTGCTGTGTTATCTATATGTTATCATAGTTATCTGCTGTGTTATCTATATGTTATCATAGTTATCTGCTGTGTTATCAATGTAATATCTTGTTATCATAGTTATCTGCTGTGTTATCTATATGTTATCATAGTTATCTGCTGTGTTATCTATATGTTATCATAGTTATCTGCTGTGTTATCTATATGTTATCATAGTTATCTGCTGTGTTATCAATGTAATATCTTGTTATCATAGTTATCTGCTGTGTTATCTATATTTTATCATAGTTATCTGCTGTGTTATCTATATGTTATCATAGTTATCTGCTGTGTTATCTATATGTTATCATAGTTATCTGCTGTGTTATCTATATGTTATCATAGTTATCTGCTGTGTTATCAATGTAATATCTTGTTATCATAGTTATCTGCTGTGTTATCTATATGTTATCATAGTTATCTGCTGTGTTATCTATATGTTATCATAGTTATCTGCTGTGTTATCAATGTAATATCTTGTTATCATAGTTATCTGCTGTGTTATCTATATGTTATCTGCTGTGTTATCTATATGTTATCATAGTTATCTGCTGTGTTATCTATATGTTATCATAGTTATCTGCTGTGTTATCTATATGTTATCATAGTTATCTGCTGTGTTATCAATGTAATATCTTGTTATCATAGTTATCTGCTGTTTTATCAACTTTTATCTATATTTCATTCGTTGATATCTCTATGTTATCGTAGCAGTCCACGGGGTAGGCTGCTGATGGCTGTGGAGGAGGACAGTGAAGGGAGGGAGGGGGGAGGGACTAGGGGCGGGGCTGGACTGAGAGGCGGGGCTCACAGCACTCCTTACAAGCAGTCTAGGCTCTCACCCGCCATGAGAAACTCCGCCTCTCTCTGTTACGAGATCAAACATTGTCTGGTACGTCTCTTTTCTCTATTGAGATACTGCAGGCAGCTTGATAGTAATGATCAAACAATCAATAGGAATTTAACGTCCTGTTCGTCACCTTTAGGCAATGTCAGGGACGTCTCTGACAATGATAACCTTTAAAAGGGTAAAAGATGTAGTTGTATGAATGACGAATGCTTGCGTCAACCGCTTTCTTCTCTAAATAGTGAAACTACTCTGCAGCTTTATATTCTATCTATTGATTTGCCCTAATCAGTTCTATTCACTGTACAGCTAATGAATTATAGTCAATGAATTGAAGCTAGATTGTATTATAGTCAATGAATTTGATTATTTTTAAAGTAGCGTTATTTAATAATTGATGTTGTTAAACGATGTTACACATTTCGTATTGATAAGCTCAGCCTTAGCGTAACTGGCTCTCTTATTTACTGATGGATTGATTGACGTATTGAGGGATTGATTGATGGATTGACGTATTGAAGGATTGATTGATTGATGTAGAAGGAGGATACTATATTCCCGTCACCTCTGTGCACTAAGGAGCTCCGCCTCCTGAGCTCTTCTCTCTCCGCCCACTCCTCATCAGACTGCAGCAGTGTTACCAGGGAGTCAGTCTGTAGCAGCGGCAACCCTGTCTATCTACTCAATGAACCTTCTCTGTGTGACAACAACAACAACGTGCATGGTGTCGGCGACGTGCCTAAGTGTAGCACGTCAGTGCAGTGCGATGCTGTGGATTGTGTGGACTCTGCAACCATGACTGATTTTATCAATGCTTTTGATAGCATTGCCCTCATGGAAAATAACGTGTTGTCGGTGGCTGAGAGTAATGAAGTGGCTGTAGATGGAGTTACGATGAAAGAGAGCACAGACTGTGAGAGTGTGAAGCATCAGGCTGTTATGTCTGAGGCGAGCAGTCAAACTGAAGCAGGCCTGAGCTCTGAGACACTTGAGTCTTCAGAGTTCGCTGATTCGTGCACTAGGTGTAGAAGTATTGGATGTTTGACAAGCAGTGAGAGGGGGGTTCAGACAGAAGACAGCTTTGCTCCAGACAGTTCGGCGCGGTCAGTTAGTCATGTTGAGGTGCAAACATCAACCGCTGACAATCAAAGTGAAGGTGTTGAGGCAAGTAAGCCGATTGAGCTGTTGAAAGTCTCTGTAGCGGTCAGTAGCCAGACTGAAGTTCTGACGAACAGCGTGGACGCAGTAAGTCAGACGGATGAAGCGCATTCACACTGGCAGTCATTTAAAGATGTGGCAGGAGCTGAAAACAAGAGCAGCTCTTACTTCTGCACCGCAGAAAGTCAGATGGAAGATTTGGAAAGATGTCGGAGCATCGTTGATACTGGAAGTCAGACTGGGTCATCATCGGGACGAGAAGTGGGAGTGCAGGCTGTGTGTAATGAGGACTCTCGTCCAATCAGCTCTCTCGCTGTCTCGTGCTGCGCGTGCCAGCAACAACAACACCCGAGCACCGCAGACGTTGCCGGTATCTCAGAGTCTTGTTTTGTCTCCTCATCGTCCAGCGATGTGTCGCAGGTCATCAACGATGATCACGTCAACAGTCGGTAAGTTCTGCTCGATTTGTATTCTAACGCTTTGTTAGTGTGCTGGTAAAAAAGTTAATGTTAACTTCAGTTTCCTCGAAAGCCATGTCAGTGACGGAGAGCCTAGGATTTGAACCCCACACCTACTGATTCTGCGGTCAAGTATCTTACCGACATCGCCACTGGCTCGAGCAGTGACAGGTCCATGTCATATAATTCCTCCATATGCTTGTATCTTTTTGCATTTGGCTCCAGCCAAATGCAAAAAGATACAAGCATATGGAGGAATTATATGACATGGACCTGTCATATAAAAAGATGTCGGTTAGTTATTCGACCGCAGATCAGTATGTGCGGGGTTCAAAGCTTTAATTGCAACTGTAAAAGGATAATACAATTTTATTGTAACAGTAAAATTGTATTATGAATGACAAGAGTTGTAATTATAATTATTGTTGTTACATGAATGACAACAGTTGTCAATCAATAAAAATTGTTGTTGCCAAAAGAATAACAACAGTTGTCAATCAATAAAAACTGTTGTTGCCAAATGAATAACAACAGTTGTCAATCAATAACACCTGTTGTTGTCATAACTACAGTTGTCAATCAATAACAACTGTTTTTGTCAAATGAATGACAACAGTTGTCAATCAATAACACCTGTTGTTGTCAAGTGAATGACAACAGTTGTCAATCAATAACAGCTGTTGTTGTTAAATAAATGACAACAGTTGTCAAACAATAACAGCTGTTGTTGTCAAATGAAAGACAATAGTTGTTGTTGTTGTTGTTGATGCTAATATTCTAATGACATTTGTTGTTGCTAATATTCTAACGACAGTAGTTGTTGTTTTCCCCATGTTGTGTCCGGGGTGTTTGACGAATTGACCACCCAGTGACTGCACGTGTCGAAGAAGGCGACTAAAGCACTAAGATCCATACCAACGTCAAAAAGGGCATTCGATCCCAGTAATCTAGGCCCCAGAAATTGATACAAAAATTTAAACGAATGGAAAAGTCTCAAATAGGGGATTGGCTGATGATGTGGTGTAAGACAGAGAGGATTTGAGACAGTCTATTTGTATCCCGACCCTGGTTAAACTGGGATTCAAGGAAAGATGATGAAGATGGAGTTGTTGTTGTTTCTGATAGTCGCAGTGGATTGGATATCGGCAGGAGCTCATGGATGTCTGGACGTCAGCTAAAGGACCGGTATATTGGATTCAGGACTGCACTCGCTGTCATCCTGGGCTTTGGTGTTGTGCTGCTCAGCATCCTGCCCTTCAATCTTCAACTGGAGCTTCAACATATCCACCAGCCCCCGCTGTGATCCACCAATCCCTACTATGATTCACCAGCCCCACTGTGATCCATCAATCTCCACTATGATCCACCAGCCCCCACTATAATTCACCAGGCCCCGTTATAAGCCACCATTCTCAGCTATAAGCCACCATTCTAAGTTATAAGCCACCATTCTACGCTATAAGCCACCATTCTACGCTATAAGCCACCATTCTACGCTATAAGCCACCATTCTACACTATAAGCCACCATTCTACACTATAAGCCACCATTCTAAGCTATAAGCCTCCATTCTAAGCTATAAGCCACCATTCTAAGTTATAAGCCACCATTCTAAGTTATAACCACCAGTCTATTTTGTAACAATTGCGTCTTATAAAGTTATTTTCGTAAAGACCTGGTTTAGACCCATTTCTGTAGCTTAAGTTTACTGTACTATAACTAATTCTTGTAGAAATGGTAGGTCATAATATTCTGATTTACCTCATTATTATTTGATCTCTAAGTTGACTTGTTACACTTAAGCACTTAGGCTAGCCTTTTACACTTAACTTTAACTTTAAATTTACAGTTAGTTAACACTTAAGTTAACTTTGTACACTAAAGTTAACTTATTATATCTAAGTTAATTTATTACACTTAGGTATTACACTGGCTGGAGCCAGTGGCGACATCGGTAAGATACTCGACCGCGGATCAGTATGTGCGGGGTTCAAATCCTGGGCTCGCCCGTCACTGACATCGCTTTCGTGTGAGGAAACTGACGTTAATGTTAGCTTTTAGATAACTTATTACACTTAGTAAACTTAGTACTTACATTACACTTGCCTGTCTGAGAGCACTGTTATGTCGATACACTAGTAAATAAAACTGTATGATGGTGTTTGATAGAAACTTAAAATAAATTCTGTTTGGTTTTTGTATTGACAATAATTGTGCTGTCGTTGCATTATTAGGCTGATATGTACCTCAGTCCTAGCCTATATAGGGTTTACATTGCATTGTTAGGCTAATATGTACCTCAGTCCTAGCCTATATAGGGTTTACATTGCATTATTAGGCTGATATGTACCTCAGTCCTAGCCTATATAGGGTTTACTGATTTATGCACTGGGTGCCACTTCTTTACAAAAACCTGAATTTGAGGAAATTTACGGTTGGAATCTCTGGGTCATTTGAAAGTGACAAAAAATGAGAATAATGAAATAGATGTATAATGAGCTTATTAGTTGTGTGTAGAAGACTGATTATATGTTAAGAGGTTGAGCCGATAACGTGTGGGTAAGCTGTTAGACTGCGGATCAGTAGGTGCAGGGTTCAATCCAGTGCTCTTCCCGTCACTGACATGATTTTGAGCAGGAAACTGACTTTAAACTTTGCTTTAGCCATTTTTTAGAGAAATACCACTAAGAGTGAATGCATATATCACAAACCAGGGTCGTGCATGCCACGAATGTCGTAATACCGTAAAGTTTATGTCGGTAATCGAGTACTGTATTACTGTGTAAGGTAACCTGTGAGTTAGTTAAATGTTTCTGTATAGGCCTACCCCAGTGATACAATGTGGAATCTGATGATAACTCTGCGCCAGTCTTTCTGATTGCCATATCACTGTCATTCATATGTTTACAGTAGCGGATTATGCAAAATCGTTGTGTGTTACATAGCAGGTGTAATATAAAATGCCTGTGTTTGGTGTACTGCTGTTGATTTGTGTTCTGAGATAAAGACTTCTGTCTAGTTATACTCTGTATCGGTTTGTGTTATATCTGCTGATCAATCAAATCCTCTCTATCACATCTCTATTTTTATATCAACTTTGTCTAACTCGTGGTATTATATTTAAACTGTTGATTACATATCCTCGTATGAGAAGCATAGCTTGATTATCTGATGATGATGATGATGATGATGATGATGATGATATTCTCATTATGCACATAAGTGACAGTCACTGTGATTATATGGCTGAGCTACTTGTGTGTTGAAATATCATGTTGCATTCAAGAACTGGACAGGAGCGTTGATCGTTTTGTAATAACTCAATTACACGTGATATGTCTTACACATTGTAGTGTAATTACATGTGATATGTCTTACACATTGTAGTGTAATTACATCAAGAGTGTTGTTCTTGATGTAATAGGCCCTTACTTTTGTAAATACATTAAGAGAGTTGCCCAATGTACTTGTACATGTATAGTAGGCACTATTACATGTGATATGCTTTTCTCATTGTATTGTAATTCCGCTGTAGTCTATCAGAAATATATATATAATATGTATATATTATATATATATACATATTATATATATGTATATATTATATATATACATATTATATATATATATATGCACGTATATATATACATGTATATATATATATATATATATATATATATATATTTATCGTCTACGAATGTATCTATTAATGATGTTGTTTATATTAGTTTCGTTTATTTAATATTTTTTCAATATTGTTGTATTAAGCTGAGAACAACTTACCATTCATTTCTCTAATTATCTCTTTCGACATTCCTGTATTATAGCTGTTGTATAGCGAGTCAAGTATAGGGAGTATTAGTCAAGTCTTCTTGTTCAGTTCTTTGTTGTATCGCTCATCTGTATCGTGTTCATTGAACAGTTCATTTTATTTGTAATTACTGCTACATAATGTTTATGATAATGTTGTCGTTGAGCATTTATAGTTAGTCATAAAAGTCGCTACTCTTACATTCTAACACTGTAAGCTTTGAATGTGTTCATTAAGTTTCTCAGAGCAAATAAGTTATAGTTTCTAAAAATACCTGTGGACCTATTGAATTCTGACCTCTGTATCTTGATGTTGATCTATTTGCAAGTCCGAGAAATTAATTTAACTCTGACTAATTTAAAATTTTATTTACTGAAAAAATCGATTGACTGACCTCTTGATGGACTCTGCCCGCATGTCTAACGTTTATTAACTATTTAAACAATACTGATTGAATTTGATCTATCGATTGATTGATTGATCGACTAATTGATTTGACTCGTGTGATTCCCATCCCTTTCCGCCATAGGTCTCAATTTTGACCCGCTTGCCTTGGATCTTGGACTTGCACTGTTTTGATCTCGCTTTCTCTTGTGGTCTCTGTGTACTCGGTCGTCATCGTGTGGTGCTTTGGCGCCTGTTTGTGTAGAGTCTGCAAGAGACGTCCCTGACATTGCTTTATTATGGCGAGGAACCGGACGTTAAATTCTTATTGATTGATTCAGATCATGTCTTGATCTCACGGGTGGCCATACTACACTTAACGCATGTGTAGAATCTTGTTTCTGTTTCTTGTTTCTGTAGCCTCAGTTTTTGTATTTTTCATAATTCTTTGCCATTTGTCTTTGTA
Source organism: Enchytraeus crypticus (assembly GCA_905160935.1). Taxonomy (NCBI): domain Eukaryota; kingdom Metazoa; phylum Annelida; class Clitellata; order Enchytraeida; family Enchytraeidae; genus Enchytraeus; species Enchytraeus crypticus. The sequence goes on from CAJHZI010000343.1 coordinate 376,728, forward strand.
TAATTAAACTGTGTATAAGTATTTTGCTCACTGCTACGGAATCTCTTGTGATTAATTTATGAACAACGCTGTTGTCTGGCATTTTAGTTAACTGTAAGTCATTCTTTTTTCTTCATTTTCGCTGGTAACGTATGAAATTACTTTCTGTTTTTCAATTTTGACGATGCTCTTACAATGTCTATTTAAGCTTTGTGTAGATTAATTAAGACTCCGAAATTGCAGTGTCTTCAGTGTGCTTCAAGCTAAAATCAGAAATGTTTAAACACTGTTTTTTAAGTTGTTCTTGTTCTTTAAGATTTCTTAACTTAATGATTTTGAAAATAATTAGATTTGTTGTACTTCTAAGATTATGATCTAATTGAGAATTTGGATAATAGATAATTGAGTATGCAACCAACGACTGCATATATTTGGTATATGACAACCAGTGTAGGTGCTGAGTATGTGGCTATGGAAAACCACCCCAAGAGTGCTCTTAAGTGAGCGCGCTTGTTGAATGTGTCTAGAGTGTGTGCCTTGGGGCCTCTTGTACTGGATGGAGCCGAGTCGGTAAGATACTCGATCGTGGATCAGTATGTGCGTGGTTCAAATCCTGGGCTCTCCCGTCACTGACGTCGCCTGCGAGTGAGGAAACTGACGTTAACATTAGCTTTAGCTTTACTTTACAGTCGTAAACGTGAGAGAGACAGAGGAAGAAAAAAAGAGAGAGGCAGAGAGAGAGAAGCAGAGAGAGAGAGAGTAGTTTATGTAATATAATTCAGAACATGTTGAGGGCGATAAGGAGCCATTCTTCGGGTAAAAGTGCTTGATGTAATTTCCTGTAGGCTATCGAACTCGAACACCAAATCAGCGGCGCTGAGTCTTGCTGTTAAGCACCAGTCCAACGAATAATATGTGTCGATAGTGTAGTGCAGCATGCTCTCGTCTATTAATATAACATGAATAAAATGAATGTTTATATTAGGCCTATATATAATTGGATTATATGCAATATATTCTGCATATCGCCTCCAAATTTTATGAAAATCTATTGAGCAGTAAAAAAATTAAATCGTTTCTACGAAAAGAAGTGCAGAAGTCGATTTTAACAAGGCTTTTTTTACAAAAAATCTTAACTTGGACAAAACTCAAAATAGTTTTATAAAATTTTCGGAGCTTCTAGAGGAGGACTTCCTGCATATATCCTGCATATGTGGTGAAAATATATTCAGACGTAAAAAATGCAGCATTTCTTCCGAAAAAATGTTAAAATCAATTTTATCAAGGCTTATTTAAAGAAAAGTACCCGAAATTTTTTCAAAATTTAGGAATAATTTTAACAGAAAAACGAATTTTAAGCATCTTTTGTTGGAATAAGCTACAAGGTGTTGCAGGCTTATACTCCACCACTTAAGTAAACGGCTCTTTTCATGGTCGTTATTTTCTTTAAAAAGAACGACTGTCATTTCAAAAAGCCTTGTTAAAATTGATTTTAGCACTTTTCTTGTTGAATTGCTGTAATTTCTTAATTTCTGAAAATATGTTAACCAAATTTGCAGGATGTACGCAGAAATTCCTCCCCTAGAAACCCTGTAAATTTCGTAAAGATGAGATTTCGCTAGGGGATTATTTTTTATGCCCCAGTCTGTGGATCAAGCCAAAACATTCCATCTCGTCCCAGTGTCACATGGAAAACTATCAATTGCTTGTTATAAATTTTAACTGTGTTCGGAACTTTCTTTAGATTACAAATAGGCTAAGAACAAATCCAAGCGACTGACGAGCTATGATTATATCGATCACTATTGATGTCTTAATAGCGTAGGGATAACGTCCTGAAGTTTTAAATGACAGATCCTAAGGTGAATTGAACCCTCGTTGGTTCGAATCCCAGCCGTGCTAATCTGAGAGTAAAATCTCGGAATTCACTGGACTGGTTAAACGGAAAATGGTCTAAATTTCCTAACGGTTTGAACATGTGGTATTAAAAACTATAGTGATAGATATCAACATAGTTGATCATTTCACTTTAATGCGTTTTTACTTTTTACTAGCAAAAAGGGTGCAAAAACCAGAATACCAGTTATACGGGCTTAAAGAAAAGGACATTTACGTTCTGGGTGCCACTCATGGATACTTGGAGTAAAAGCGACACGGAAAAGAAAAGTCTTTAACAGACAAATGGAACTTTTCATGAGAAAACAACGACTGATTTAGTTCAATTAGTGTAGACTAATTGATGTAATTAATTACATTTAACTCTAGCGGTTGTTTTAGTTCTTATTCGAAATCTACGTTGAAATCCAAATGAATGCCACGCAGGTTTGTAAATGTTCATCTCTAATATTCACTTCTATTCAAGTGATGATATAATTATATATTCGAGAACCGAGTTTATTTGTTAAGCTGATAGTCTGTTGCAAGAGGGGAGGGCCCTGAATAGAAATAAGATCGTTCTGGTTACAAGAATCTCTTTTAAAGAGCTAGTGTAGAATTTGCTGATCCAATAGATCCGTGTCGTAAAACGTAAACAAAAACAAAACAATATTGAATGAAAATGAGTCAATTATTCCATTTGTGCTTAAGTATTTGCCTAATAGTTGTCTAATGGATTAAATTTCTAATTTTCTTGCGTTTCATTCGACCTCTGTGATAAAAAATAAAAAGTAGCATCTAAGTCAACTGTGAATTGATCTAAAATTGTAAGTATTGCGATATATTCTAAGGTGTCCTATCTAAATTATGTGTTTCTGTTTTAGTTGTAATTATTTAAGTGACACCGTCACCTTTGATGACAGCATCGCTACTTATAGATTTCAGTGTAGTCTTCTTACCGAATGCATCGTAAAGTTGTTAGTTTTGAGTTTAAATCATTTGTTTAAATCTACATTTAATTCTTTACAATCTTTATCTTCCTGGATTTCTTGAAACTTTTTTGTTAATGGTTATTTCCTTTTACTGAAGGCCCCTTTTACTGGAACACTTATGTATTTTTATCTGTTTCATATTTCCAATCAATTTTATGTCATTGTGTGTCATAAATATCTGCAACTCTCTTATCTGTTCTAACTCCGTCCCATTTATTTCTATATTTACTCCTCTTTTTCCAGACACTCTAGGCCTATTCTTAAGTTGTAATTGATCTGTAATTGATCGACTGAAAAGGATTCAGAATGCGGCTGAAGATTAGATCTTTTTGCTAAGTGCTCTGATTCTGCCTTACCTTTGTTTCAGCAACATTAGCTTAAAATTTCTGAATGCTTCAAATTAGAATACTGTCTCACAATATTCAAATGCTTAAATAATTTAACCCTTTATATATTTCTGATTAGTGTATACTATTAAGTGTTTCTTCAGTACAGAAAAATTTGCGATTTGTTGAGTCAAGAAAACATGATGTTTCTAAATGTCAAACAGTATCTTATGGCGACAAATCATTTCCTGTTATAGGTCCCAAAATATCTAAAGACCTTCTGCATTTTATAAGATACTTTAAAAAGAATCTTAAAACCCTTTTTTGTACGATCCTTCCCTATAAATTCTGTTCTGTGTTCTGTGTTCCATACCTATTTTAAATATCTTTCGGACTCTAGTATTAGCTGTTTTAGTGATGGAATGGTCTTTTAATGATGATCGTGTTTTGCTTTTGTGATGCTTTTTATTATGTGTATTCTATTGTACATTGTTGAGGGAGGCAATGGAAAACCACCTCAGATGACATACTTTTCCCAAGCTATAGGCTACATAAGGTATGGATAAGGCATAGACTTTGTGAAGGGATAAATTTGTTGATCAAAGGAGTGCTCTAATGGAGCCAGAAAGCAGACTTTGAGTATGAATATGTACCTTGAACCTGCCACTTGGCAGTGCACTGAAGATAGAGATAGTATATTATTTGTCTTACTGTATGTAATTGATGTAAAGCATACAGATGCATTTGAATAGTATACTCTATAAAACATTATATATATATATATATATATATATATATATATATATATATATATACGCAATTATATTGACAGTTTATGGGAGGATGTGTATTTAATTGATGCTGAATTGCATTAATTTATACGCATTCATGTTGAAGTCATTTAATTTCTAAATCAATGTTTTTGACCATTTCACAATTTTCTATATTTAGCTTAGTCTTTTTCTCTTGTATATTTGAATGTGTTTCATCCGTGGTCCTCTTCCTTTCTTTCTTGCTTTCAAATTCTTTTCTTCTGCTGACTCACCTATTTGTTTGCCTTTGCATTGAACAATATATATAGTATGTTGAAAATTTGATGTAACAGAATTTCATATTACTCAATTATGTAAATTTTACACAATCTAATATTTTAATTCTATATTTTTGAAAGAATGATACACTTAACATATCACGCACACTTAATTTCACTACCATTGACCAAATCAACTACAGCATCCTATATAATAATCTAGCAAGAATTCTGTCAGCTGCATTGCCTCCTTCTCTTCCACTAATACAAATCCATCTTACGTCACTTGACAGTCTTCTTCTCTCATTTCAATCTGTGCTGTCCTGATTTGCCGTTTACTCCCTGCAGTACTATACCTGATGGCACAATGGTTAGAATGTTCGGCTGTTCGCTTCGAATGCAAGTAACTTGGGTTCAAAGCCCAGGTCAGTCAACACGCAACCCACACCACGCGAGCATAGGTTCAACGTACATAACTCAGGACGTGCTCAGCGAAATATTTCCCATCTCATTCATGAATATAATCGGCAGAATAGAACCTAACAGTCGGCCAAATTTCACAACGAATTTAAAGGATCTCGACAATAATTGTTTCACCAGAACACAGTTCTTGTAGACCTTCATGCACAACATGAAGGTCTTCAAGAACTGAGATGAAACTACTGTGGATTGGCTAACAATGGTCATGTCTTGTCTGCAAATAATTAGAAGAACTTCCTGTTCCAACTTTGAAAATTTAATTGACTTGTTCATTCTCATACCAAAATATACTTAATACCACAAGACATGGTAAAGAAAGTAATTTTCCCCATCAAAGCATAATACTAGTTCAAATTATCTTGTCAACGAATTAGTGCAAATCTTGAAAATGATGAAAAATTTCCTTGATTTAACTAAATCATCATCATCATCATCATCATCATCTTCCGTTAAATCCCAGTTTAACCAGAGTCGGGATACGAATAGACTTTCTCCAGTGCTCTCTGTCCCACACCAGATCGTCAGTCAATCCCCGATTTTTCATGTCCTTCTTAATTACAGCATCCCACGTCAAATTTAATTGCTATTAAATTTGACGCCACCTTCTATTTAGTTGATTTAACTAAATAGCAGGTGAAAAACCTGGAAAAAGCCTGGAATTTGTTTTAGCCTTCATAGTAGAACCTTATAGAATATAGAGTAAAATCTTTGAGTCATAAAGTGTTAAACTGTCTTGCTTATTGTTGACGGCAAATCATTTGTCATTGTTGTTTATGACTTAATATACGTCATTCAATGATCTATTTCAGTTATAAAATATTGGTCTGTATTATTTGAAACGTGTGCATAACTTGACAAGCTTTACAGGCTTTGACTTTTAAGAACTCTTCATTGACAATGATGTATTTTATTTATAAAATATTGTTCAGTATTATTTGAAGTTTACGTGTGAACAACTTGACAAGCTTTGCAGGCTTTGACTTGAGAACCATTCAGCTGTGTATAGTCTTATGAAGGTGTTAGAACTTGCTGCTTGGTTGACTTTACTCAATATGTTTAGCTTGTTACATGTTCTCGGGAGATGGAGTTGTGGAGTATGAATTAGGCAATGTACTGATAAGGGCATATCTAGCTAACTATATTTATCAATTGATCTAAGTAATACACTCTATTCCTGTAGAACGGCTTTAGGTAGCCTACGCCTACAGGCATTCATACTGAGCAGACTTTGTAAATGACTTATGAAATACTGGGCAATGCTAGTCCACGACCCCTCTACATCAACGGCTTCTCTACATGCTCGCTCAACGCGCTTACATTTGAGCGTCATAAGAAACAATTTGTCTTTATACACTTTTTCACCCGGCCCGTGAGGGCTTTGTATTTAAATAGATTTATATGCGGCACGTTTGTGCATATGTATGCATTATGCTGACATACTTTCGCATGCTGGGCTTAGTGTAGGGGAATGCATGAGATGGTCTGCGAGTGTTCAGAGTTATATGCTAATGACAAGAAGTACTAGGTAGTATGTAGATATGAAGATCTTATGAACTGCTGTGGATTTAACTGATTGGATATTCGAGCTAATATGTAGAAGCTTACTGGTCGCTCATCTTTGACTGAGGAGCTGAACGTTAAATCGTCTTTAACTAGCGACATCTTGTCGAACAATGCTATAGGCGGATGAGAGTGTTTAATGTGACATTTTAGTCCTTGTATCTACATGTAGATGGATATATAATACATAGGATAACAATTAATAAATTGTTAAATAAATAATCGAATAAAGCCTATATAATATTATATGAATAATAAAGCCTATATAATATTATATGAATAATAAAGCCTATATAATATTATATGAATAATAAAGCCTATGAATTATCAATTAGTAAGTATATGGTTTACTATTCATATATACTGCTGCTCGAGTAACTCTAGGCCATCATGCCTACTCTCAGGCTTCAGGCGGAGATTGACAAATTTCAAAGGAAATTATATTTTAAAATCCATGAAATGAAGGTATATATTGCTGAGTTCACTAACTTATTTGCATGGAATGCTGAATAATTTGGCGTAAATGAATATTGATTATTAAGTACTTATTAAACTTTAGTTTGTACTTTTTGGATGGCATATCACAGTTGCATGAGAAGCAGGAGGTTATCGGTTCGAATACCATCAGGAACGTCTCAGATTATATCCCCTGTGAGGCAAAAACAGATGCCAAACTTAGCTCTACAGCTTTTTTACTTTGATGGTAGTAGATTCTTGTGCCGTTAGGGTGAAGCCTAATGAAATGTTTAACTGTAACGTAGTGAGTCAAAGTAAAGCTAATGTTAACGTCAGTTTCCTCACTCGAAAGCGATGTCAGTGACGGGGCAGCCCAAGATTCGAACGACGCACATACTGATCCGCGGACGGATATCTTACCGACAGCGCCACTGTCTCTAGCCGTGGTGACGTAGTCATGATTAGTGTATTTGATGTAGACTAGGAAAACGTTCCTAGGGCAGGCATTTGATAGCGCCACAGTGGTATCAGAGAAAATCCCAATGGTGAACTTCTTTACGTGTTTACGAATTGAACTTCTTCGAATGTTAAGGGCAGAAAATATCTTACAAAAACTTAGTCAGTTAAAACAAGGCTCGAGTCAGACTTCATAGGATTTAATATATATTAAATCCTATGAAGAATCAATTAAACTGTTTTTAAAATATATTAAAAACTGTTTAATTGATTCTGCAATTCAATTGTATCATTTTGTATGCCCGTCTCTTTGCCTCTAGATCTACATATCTATTATATTGTATATCATTGTTTGTAGCACGCGAGTTTATATAACATGCTATACTAAAATGTAAGGTGGTTGTATAATGTATACAGACGCTGCTAGTAATACATGTATGCTGTGCGCTGCAAACAGGAACTTATAGCCCAACCTTCCATTCGTGAGAGCACTTCTAATTGTTCTATTGAAAACTCTTTTTTGTAATTGTGTATACTAGTATTATTAGCGCTAAAACACTGCTCTAGCGAACATTAGTCAAGCGATATCTAGAAAAGAGTTTGATAACCTGTTTTACAAATTGTTTGAAGGCTGTTTTACGGTTGTTTTCTCTCGATGTTATCTCTATTTCTCTGTGTCTGGAAACTCTTTACACGCGCTATGTTATGATGAAAAATGAAATATAGTGTCACGGACTGCGCTGTGTAAGAGACTGCGCTGTGTCAGAGACTGCATTGCACTGACTGTGCTCACTGTGTCAGACACTGCGCTGTGGCAGAGATTGCGCTGTGTCATAGGCTGCATTGTGTCAGAGACTGCGCTGTTTCAAGAGACTACGCTGTGTCAAGAGATTGCGCTGTGTCAGAGACTGCGCTGTGTCAGGGACTGCGTTGTGTCAGAGACAGCGCTGTGTCAGAGACTGCTCTGTGTCAAAAGCTGCGCGGCATCAAAAGCTGCGCTGTGTAAAATGCTGCGCTGTGTCACGGGCAGGTGATGAACGATTGAGAAGGAACATGAACGATGCACTTGATTTAGGAGGTTGTTTAAAGGGTAGCTAGAGTGTGACCTTTAGGCGTGTGTGGAGTACAGTCTATATTGTGGTCGATACGATAGTCGTAGTGGACCAACAAGTTGAGATATTGTCTGCAGGTTTCTAGCAATACGGCGATGAGGACTTCTTATATATATATATATATATATATATATATATATATATATATATATATATATATATATATATATATAGGATTAAGAGATCTTTATGTTGTGCAGCAGTAGTTTTTTTACGACTATACTGTATTAGTTTTAAGGCCCTTCAACGGATGGACAGTCGGCGTCATTTGAGATCTGCAAATTTAGTTCACTCAATGATGACAGTTAATTTATGAGCGACACTTTATAAGCTGTGAAACAAGATTAAACACTGTCTACCAGAGTCTAACAGACAGGACAGAGCTCTATTGGCCGAACAAGCAACAACAACAGAATTAGATGTAGTGCATTGATAGGAGGCTGGGCTCTAAACTGCTCAGATCCAATGTTGAAGAGTTAATCTGCTGATTCCAATCCAGCTCATATCAGTTGTCTTACATACAGCAGGAGCCGTTAACAGACGAACATTCGTTCTCTCTTAAAGCACTGCCTACTGGCAGGTCCATGGTATATACCGCCTGCTCTCATCTCTATCTCAGTTTTCCTCTTCACCTCTGCATTTGAGTGGATCTTTAAATCATCTACAACATTGATTTTGATATACCATTATTCTTGGGGGATTCTGCTTATGACGAGGTGAGCCCACTATGCCTTCCTCAGCTTCGACTAACTTTACTGGGCAGGTGCGTCATTCCTCGAGAAAACAATCCTGTTTACCCTAACGATCATGTTGCCCGACATTACAAGACGAACTTTACAAGCGAATTACGATTTATGATCTACTCAGGCTCCTAACTGGTTGCGTGTGTTTGTAATAATTGCCGTCTTCTTTATTTCATTGATTACATAGCAGCAATAGCTATTGATTTTAGTCGTCTGTGAGAGCTTTGAATACGATATGGAAATTGGCTTTCATTGCCAATGAATAAGTAACTCATTCTGTACATCGTAAATGTTTACTAAAGATATATTAATTGTTCTGTACTAAATTAAATTTTCGTGAATTTAATTTTAAATCTATTCAGTTCGCTCTATAAGTCTGTTCTGTATGCTGTGATAAATAATGAAATAAATAATATAGGATTCGTCAATTAAAATTCTATTTGGCTGAGATGCGGCGAGTGAGCTTTAGCATTTTAAAAGTTCACGTCCTATCAATTATTTAAGATACATGAGAGATTTAAGAGAGATAAGATATTTAAGATACATGAGAGATTTAAGAGAGATAAGATATTTAAGATACATGAGAGATTTAAGAGAGATAAGATATATAAGATACACGAGAGATTTCAGAGAGAGATGAGATATATAAGATACACGAGAGATTTAAGAGAGAGATGAGATATATAAGATACACGAGAGATTTAAGAGAGAGATGAGATATATAAGATACACGAGAGATTTAAGAGAGAGATGAGATATATAAGATACATGAGAGATTTAAGAGAGAGATGAGACAGATTGGCTCAATCAGTCTCATTAAAACGAACAAAACTTTATAATATGTTATCATTCATATTGAAACGATCGCACCTGAGTGCTTTATCATATCTTTATCATATATGATTTATCATATCTTTATATCATATATTATGCTTTATCATATCTTTATCACTCTATCAAATTCATCAATTATTTAACGTCCTATCAAGTTTCATAATTTAACTCTACTAGCTAATCTAGCCGCGTTTAAAACAGATCCCACATATTCTGGTTATCTCTTAACTTAGTTTATAAAGTAATTACACCTGTTTGTAATTACATTAGTTTAAGTAATTACATTTGTTAGCAATGACTTAGTAAATTACGTTTATTAGTAATTGCATTAATTTAAAATCATTTCATTTTTTAGTAATTACATTAGTTGAAAGTAATTACATTTGTTAGTAATTACATTAGTTGAAAGTAATTACATTTGTGAGTAATTACATTAGTTTAAAGTAATTACATTTGTTATTAATTGCATTAGTTTAAAGCAATTACATTTGTTAGTAATTACATTAGTTTAAAGTAATTATATTTGTAAGTAATTAGATTAATTTAAAGTAATTACTTTCAAACTTTTTAATCTTTCTGTGAAGTCTTATTTCCATAGATATAAGCCTACGAGTAAACGTCGTTCTGTGTATGCCAACTGATGAAGAAACGGAGTTAAACCATTATTATTATTTATTATTATTTATTGTTATTACTATTGAATTCACTTTGAATAATATTTATGATTATATATTATTTACTATAGTGCAGCTGTCCGCTATTTGTAGCTATTTGATGCTATTTGATGCTATTTGTAATCATTTTAGCGTCCGTGTCAGTGATAGACGATGATATTAGACACGTCGTTATTTACTGTTGTAGCCGGTCCACTCTCATATCTCCAGAATGGAATCTCATAAGATAAGAGAATCTCATGAGATATATAAGAGAATCTTATGAGATATATAAGAGAATCTCATGAGATAAGAGAATCTCATGAGATGAGAGAATCTCATGAGATGAGAGGAGAACCTCAAGAGATGATATAATCTCATAAGATAAGAGAACCTCAAGAGATGATATAATCTCATAAGATAGTCTTTAACGCTCTTCATGTATACAGGTAGGCCCTATATGTGCTTTACATCGCTCTTTCAAGAAAATCGCAGACGATATAAGATCGTGGTTAAAAACAATTCTTGTGGTGGTTAAATTTAGTCAACTTTTGAAAGGAACGTCCGTCGTCGATTCGATGGTTAGAAATAGCGATATCGTTGTCACATCTAACGTGGCGTATTTACTAATCAGAGTTGAAAGTCAATTCTGCGCGGATTTCAGGCTGTGCGACATCTGGTGGCTGACTCGCTTGCACAATATTATCGTAACATTCGTGATTTGCCTTTGAAAAATATCACCTGAAAGTTGTTTAATTACCGGACTCGTTTAGCTTACTATACTAAAGACCACCAGCAAAAGCTGGCCTTGCTTGGCATATGGATCGATATTGGTAATAGTAAAAGGAGCTAAAGCTGGTTAAGCTAATGTTAACGTCAGTTTCCTCACTCGAAAGAGATGTCAGTGACGGACGTGCTAAAGGCTGTAATTTTACAGCTATCAAGATTCAATATGGCAACTACATTATTAGATACCGGATCAACAAAAAGCGGTTCTTAGATGTAGCGGTTGTTGTTTATCTAATGTGCTGAGCTAAATTTATCAACCTAGGGCCCAACTTTCTGATGAGGACTATTGTTGTGCGGGGGTTTAGATTTGTTTCCTAGTTAGCTATGTCCCTCTTTCGAAGGACATAGCTGACGCTTCGTACCTGCCATTAACAAGCCATTTTCTATTATTGGAATATATGTTTCTTTGTTGTTGACTTCAAATTTTCCTACGAGTTATCGCTAGCAATTAGTAATCGCCCCGCTAATCCTATAGGCCGACATATAGTACAAGTTGCTAGGTAATTAGTCACGTGATGCACCCGACATTATATTGTGTTGTACATATATTTTGTTAGATATTGTGTTGTATGAGCTATAATTCAACAGAATCCATTGAACAAATTTTTTACTCTGATTTGCTGAACCGTGTGTGGTCCAAGATACACAATCCTACTCTCGGTCTTCTTTCTCGCTCACTAATGAGCACTTGTTGACGAGAATATGATTTCATTATACAGCCCTCCCTGCTCGTATTTACCAAACTTTAGTGTAGCCTGTGACTCGAGAAATTGGCTTATTCGATGGTTTCCCCTTGCCTACTTCTTCGGTAGCTTCTCGGGCCAATTGCTCGAACGTATTTCTAAATAAAAACCTTTTTTGTACCGTGGAGAGAATGCAAACTTTCTGTCTCAACTTTTAGTAGACTAAAAGTTGAGACAGAAAGTTTACATTCTCAATTTTCTGTAGCAACTGAAAGTTGTCTATGCAGCACTAATTGAGAGTTACTAATGTGTAAATTAATTAACATATAGGAAGTATCGTAAAATAATTAGAACTGCACGCTCCTTCCATATATTTCTCTTTCTCTTTCTCTTTTTTGTATGTCTCTCATGGCTCCTTCTCATTTTTTCTCTCTCTCTTTGTCCGTCTGTCTGTTTTCCTCTACCTTCCTCCCTCTCTCTCTATCTCTCTCTCTCTCTCTCTCACTCTCATTGCTTTGCTGGCTACATTTGAGTCAGGCCTTTCGCTGATGGTGCATTTCTTCCTTTCAGTGGTTGCTTGACTTTAGTTAATATTTTAATCTAAAACTGAATATCTTCTCTGATCTTCTATGATCTTCTATGATCTTCTAGACGTCTTAACATCTGTTGAACGTCTAGACGTCTGAACTTTCTTTCTCGTTTCTGTAAATATTTTACTGTGAAATTGTGTCATAACAGCTTCATGCAATTTCGCATGTTTTAGATGTATATTTCTTATTTAGAGTTTTGACTGGCTTTACAATTCTGTACTTAATTAGAAATATCATTTCTCTCTTAAATTCTCAACAATTGAATTGCCGCTACGCAGTCTATGCAGTCGATTCCTATTGTTATTTCTATTATGTATTAATATACTAATCGGCCTAGGCTTGTTCATATATAGACAAGTGTAGTGTTTGTAGATCCTACTTGGTTAACTTAACAGCAGTCTAAACAATTGATATGTAAATCTTTCGAGTGGCTAGTGAAGAGCATCCTACAATCTTGAACAGTTTCACATTTGATGTAACTTCATTAAGTCTAAAAGATTGTAAGACGGACCTGTATGAAATCCCTGTCATAGTGAGACATATAATAGATTATAAATGCTACTCTAGGCTATGTAAACATGGTTGTTGTAGCATGGAGTCACATGCATTGATTATGTAGACCTAAGTATCGTAGTCAAAGCTCTAATTAACTTGTGTAAACAACAGCTTTTGTTCGATAAGAACAATAGGTCGCTCAAATCGCAGTCTTGTAGCCCTCCTGTCTCATCAGTTATCTCTATTTCACGCTTCTATCTATCAGAGTTCTTATCGTCTTCTATTCATGGGCCGCGAACGCTTAGCTAGGACTGTACTAAATCTGTGTACTGATTGATTGTTTGATTGATTGACTGGTTGATTGATTAATTAATTAACTGATTGATTAAATAACTAGTTGATGGTTAATTGATTGATTGATTTATTAATTGATTGATTGAGTGGTTGGTTGATTCATTGATTAATTTATTGATTGAGTGATTAATTGATTAATTGATTGATTGATTGATTGATTGATTGATGTAGGTAGAGATGTTTAACATAGGACTGGAGGAATGTGAGTTACTGAGTGACTCTGGGTACAAGTCCTATGTGGGGCAGGTCGAGAGAGCGCTGAAAGCTTTTGAGTACACGAGCGAATGGGCAGACCTCATATCAGCTCTAGCGAAACTCAACAAGGTTGAACAGTTCACTTTTTATAAAAGCTGGTAAAGCTGGTGTTAACGTCAGTTTCATCTCTCGAAAGCGATGTCAGTGACGGATCTTATATTAAAAGCTGGTAAAGCTAGTGCTAACGTCAGTTTCCTCACTCGAAAGAGATGTCAGTGGCGGGCGAGCCCAGGATTTGAACCCCGCATATACTGATCCGCGGTCGAGTATCTTTATCGACATCGCCACTGGCTCCAGCCAGTTTTGAATATATATAAACTAATTTCTATATTCAATTTTCATTTATAAGAATTAGCCTACCTTCATCATTTAAAGATCCATTTAGATTTGTTAGTTAGGGTTTATTTTTGTAGATTGTCTGTTTTTTATTTCTGAACTTGATAAACTTTATCAATAGAAAGTTTTTAAGTTGAACAAATTCCATGTATGATAAATATTAATTTAATTTTAATTTAATTTATTATTATAATTGAATTCTTTCCGTAAAGTAATCTCGAAGACCGATTTCGGCTATGACACTGCTATATAAATTTTCGTTGTTAATAAAATTAATAACTAATAATAAGTTACTTTGTCCTCCAAAAGCTTTGCATCTTTGTGCATTTTCTGTTAACTTTTTTTTTCGTTTAGTATCGTTAATTAGGTCAACACAGCACAGATCATACAAACAATAAGAACTTGCATGTAGTTAGATAAACAATTAATACAAAAGAGGCTACCATAAAAGAGACATAGCTCTGTTCCGTAATACCATAATTAGTAGCTATAGCGGAGTCTACTTGAGTCTGAAATATAACAAAATATTCTATTACATTACCATTTACAGTAAAACCGTTGGTAGCCATACAATTGAATATTTAAAATTAGGAAATGGCCAGACACTGGCAAGTGAAAACTCAAAATAAATTTAAAAAGCATTTTATCTCTAATAATTATCTCAAATAATTTATCTCTAAATTAATTAATAAATAAATTAATCTCTAACAAATGGACCACATTATAGTTTCTAAATTATTACTTTTTGACCACATTATATTCTGCGCTAAATAATCCCTTAATATTAATTTCTTTCTTTAATATTAATTTCAACTTGTTCGTTATCATCATGAACGACTGGTTGTTTGCACAGGTACTCAGTACCCACATAAAGTACCCGGTCATACCGAAGCGAGTGATCATAGGTAAGCGCCTGGCCCAGTGCCTCCACCCCGCCCTGCCCAGTGGGGTGCACCTCAAGGTCCTCGAGACCTACGACATCATCTTCAAGTGTATCGGCACTCAGCGCCTAGCCTCCGATCTCTTCACCTACAGTGCCGGGCTCTTTCCGCTGCTCGGATACGCCGCTATGAACGTCCGTGCCCCGCTGCTACAGCTCTACGAGACACACTTCGTGTCCCTGGCTCGACACGTCAAACCGGCTCTGACCGGATTAATAGCGGCTCTGCTGCCTGGCTTAGAAGAGGGGTCAGAGCATTTCGATAGGTTGGTACGGCTAGTGTGTGTTCGTGAGAAATTTAGTTATAAAATTAATTAAAGTTTTTAAATTATCAGTTCTGTGCATTATAGAATGTAAGTGTTGCTACAGATTGTAGTTGTTATTTCAGATTTTAGTTGTTAACTGGAGTGCAGTGAAATGTTGTTGATGTTAAAATGATGTTGTTGTTGATGATGATGCTAAAATGATGTTGTTGTTGATGATGATGCTAAAATGATGTTGTTGTTGCTCCACAGAACAAGCGGCTTGTATTTATGTTGTTGTTATTGTTCCACAGAACTTTCAGCACGTATTTATGATGTTGTTGTTGCTCCACAGAATTATCAATGTATTTATGATGTTGTTGTTGTTGCTTCACAGAACAAGTGGCTTGCTGGAGGATTTTTGCGAGGCGGTAGAGCCGACGTTTTTCTACGGCTCGCTGTGGGAGTGCGTGGTAGCGAGCTCGGCTAACCGGCTAGCGGCTATCAACTTTGTGCTCGCCCACTTCAACAAGAGACAGTCCATGGAGGACCAGCTCCACTTCATCGGCACCAACATAGAGCGGCTGGTCTGTGCTGTTGTTGTTGTGCTGGTTTGTGTTGTTGTTGCTGTGCTGGTTGTTGTTGTTGTGCTGGTTTGTATTGTTGTTGTTGTGCTGGTTGTTGTTGTTGTGCTGGTTTATGTTGTTGCTGTTGTGCTGGTTTATGTTATTGTCATTGTGCTGGTCTGTGTTGTTATGCTGGTTTGTGTTGTTGTTGTTGTTGTGCTGGTTTATGCTATTGTCACTGTGCTGGTCTGTGTTGTTATGCTGGTTTGTGTTGTTGTTGTGATGGGTACTTTATTGAGCTGATTGGACACTTGGATGTTGAGCAAATTAATATGAGTTCAATTTCAACCAGACAGTCACATTGGTAAAGTGGCTAAGTTGTGTTCTGCTAGGATAGCCAGTAGATGGCTGCTGGTTGTAATTCAGTGGCTTACGATTTGTGTATATTCTCACGTAAGCCTACTGTGTTACTTCAGTTAACTGTACCTTACTACCTGAACTTATATAAACCTTTCTCTGTTCCCTATTGGCTTGCACTCTTTATTTTAAGGTTTTCTGACTATAATCCTGCTAAACTGGTAGCATGTAGGAATTTGCAAATGCAGGTACCAAATGCAGAGAAAAGGATTAAAATTCAAATTAATTTAAAATTTTATTTTTAATTATTTATTGTTAATTGCACATTGTTATTATTTATTAGTAGTTACAAATTGTTATTCGACAGGTGGCAGCGCTGTGTGTGTCAGTGGAGGACAGTAACATACTGGTGCAGAGATCTACGCTGGATCTACTGCTGGTGGGGTTCAGACTCCACAACAGTCAGCTCACGCGTGTCGACATGATCCGGGTCACTGCCTCGGCCATTCGTGTCGTGCTGCGGCGTGACATGTCACTCAACCGCCGGCTCTACGCCTGGCTCCTGGGCACTGACTCTAATGGCTTACCTCTGCCGGGGTTACCGGGTGGAGCGTCAGTCGTCAACACTTCGGAGCTAGAGCGACAGGACAGCACGCTGACCAATCAGGGAATGGATTACTTCAACGTCTACGCTAAAGATCTGCTCGTAGCCGCTATCAAGCGAAGTCTACGCGGAGAGGATTCTGAGGGGCGGGATAGCGTATCATCTGCGAGCAGAGCGGGGGGGCAGGGAAACAGATCGGCGGTTAATTTGAGACCATTCAGGGTTCTCATGTCGCTGTTGGATAAACCTGAAGTGGGTTCGGCGGTGTTGGAGGACATCCTACTGGAGATATTTCGGTGTATGTACCGTGAGTGCACTACCGCTACGTGCTCTAGTCTGACCTCCAGGAATAACTCTCGAGGTCAAGGTCAGGCTCTGAGGCAGGCGTGTGATGGGAAGGCCGGTCAGAAGTCTTCGGATGAGCGCGGAGGTATCAACAGCGAAATAGTCAAAACGGCCAATCTGCTCTTCGGTGCTTTTGAGCCGTTCTTTATCTGGCAGTTCATCGGGATGACTTTTGAAGCGGCGTGCTGTGGAGGTGGACCAGTGAATGGATGTAGGAGTGGAGTAGAGTTGGGTGGAAGATTGGTGAGGGGTGGAAGTGTAGGGAGTGAGGGGGGGGATGAGGTGACAGTGGAGGAACTGTGCTGTCTAGTGGAGTTCCTGCTTGATAAACTCACCGTGGTAAGTGATGATGATGATGATGGTGGTGGTGGTGGTGATGGTGATGGTGAAGGTGATGATGGTGGTGGAGGTGGTGATGATGGTGGAGGTGGTGATGATGATGATGATGATGGTGATGATGGTGGAGGTGGTGATGATGATGATGATGATGGTGATGGTGGTGGAGGTGGTGATGATGGTGATGGTGGTGGAGGTGGTGATGATGATGGTGATGGTGGTGGAGGTGGTGATGAGGATGATGATGATGGTGGTGGAGGTGGTGATGATGATGGTGATGGTGGTGGAGGTGGTGATGATGATGATGATGATGGTGATGATGGTGGAGGTGGTGATGATGATGATGATGATGGTGATGGTGATGATGATGGTGATGGTGATGGTGGTGGTGATGATGATGGTGATGATGATGGTGATGATGATGGTGATGGTGATGGTGGTGGTGGTGGTGATGGTGGTGGTGGTGATGATGATGGTGGTAGTAGTTCATCAAAGATATTCCTACTTAATAAATTACATATTTAATATTAGATATTGTGTATTTAATATTACAACTGGTAAAGTGCTTCAGATTATCAAACGACAAATAGAGGCTGGGATGGTTTAGGACGAAGTAAATGCAGCTTTAGATGTTACGTCTAAATGATAGGAAAGTACTGAGGGTATCACAAAGTATATAATACAGATAGTAGTTCTTCTATGTTTTACGTGTTTTCTTGTGTCTTAATTTGTATTTTTACCTGTGTTAATATTTTAGGAAGCCTACAGAGAGACGCAGACAGTCCATTTACCGGTTCTACTGCTCTCCATGATGACTTCTATCTCCAATCACATGCATCGACTGACTGACAATCAAGTCTCTGCCTCTCTTCGCCTCTGCTCTAAGATTCTATCTAGAGTGCAACCTGCGGTCACGCCCATTTCCTCTCCGGTTCATCGACCTCTCTCAGCCACCAACTCCTCCACCCTCCCCGAACAAAGGCCCCCCACCCCTACCCCCCGCACTGTAGGAAAACCCTCCCCATCACACGCCCCTAGCAGTAGACCTTCATCTCCAGCCGTTACCAAAGAGGCTACATCCCTAGCAACCGCTTCCATAGAAACAACATCCATGGTAACGTCCGGTTTAGCCTCGCAGACACATTCCGCTTTAGGAAATGGCGACACAGCTGGATTTGAACCTGAAGCCTTGGCAGTGGCTGATGAAGATGTAGACAAAGAGCTAGCTGACGAGAACCCGAGTAGTGAACGCCTAGTCAACGATGATATGATTGACAGGAGTCAAGTTGTCGAAGGTGGGGTTAGTTCAGATTCTCCTGAAGGGGGTGTGGCTGAAGAAGAGTCGGAGCCAGTAGTGGCGGGCGTGGAGTCTGATGTGTTCTGTGAGTTTGTACAGTTCAGTAATGACAAAGAGAAGCTGAATGAGGCGGAATCAAGAGTGATTGACACTTTGATTGACACTGCGGGGAATTGTAGTAAGTCAGGTGTGTAAGTGTGGTGTTTTGTTTACAAACTCTCTCTGTCTTATTTGCACTGCCTACTGGCAGATCCATGGTGTATAGCGCCTCCATTATTCTCTTTCTTCCGTTTTCCTCTTCGCGTCCACATACGAGTGGATCTTTAAATCATCCATAACATTCCTTTTGATTTGCCATTATTCTTGGAGGATTCTGCTTATGACGAGGTGGGCCCCTATGCCTTCCTCAGCTTAGAATAACATTTACTGTGCAGAGGCGTCTTTGTCTGAGAAAACAAACCTGTTTACCTAACGATCTGTATATTAGGTCGTTGTCTATTAACAACAACCTAATATACAGTTTCCACATATTGAATGATATAGTGTCGTGCTGTTCCGCCTCATAGTGCTCATTTACTTAGATTTATAGGCAATACAATTAATAGCAGACGATATTAATTGAGGGAAGAATGGAAGAGGAGACAGTAAGGGGAAGCGCGAGACTTGGAATGTTAAATGATTTTGTAGTGAATTCATGAACAAGTAGAGGATAAGTATTTGTATGCCTTAATGGTTTAAATTTATACAGTTTTACGACAATAATACGGTACTAAAAGCTAAAATTTGTTGATCCAGTAATTTCACAGGTATTAAAGTTTATTCAAATTTATAGGATTTGCTATTTGTTACTACTCTTTAAGTTTGATTAAAATGATATAGTTGCCGATAATATAAATGGATGTAATGATTTTGATTTACAGCTGAAGAAGACACAGTGACTGATGCAGTGAAGCAGACTGAGACAGGTAGAAGAGCGGTGATGCAGACTATCAGCTCATCAGCCAATCAGCGCTCAGGATCAAATGTCGCAGGTCTGCTGAGGGACTGTATAGTCTGTTACCTGCGCCTCTTTCAACGCTTCACCGAACTGCGCATTATAACAGACCGAACGGATCTCCAGTCATTTCTCTCATCGCCGGACTTTATTCGTTGTGCTTCTGAGAGTGTTGTTACGCGCCTGCCTGACGACGGACCGCCCACTGCGTCGAAGAAGAATATTCTGGAATCTGAGCGGCAGAACGTTCCAGATGGATGTCGTTTAGAAGAAGCTGCTCGTGTAGTGGATGGTGCTGCTGAGCTTGATGGTAAGACGGGATTATCGTACGAGACTTGCTCAGCTTTTGGACTGGCCTGTCATCTTCTCGTCGAGTTCTCTTCTCTGCCCATCCAGACGTCGGACACTGTGAGTTTTCTGGAGGTTGCAGCAATTGAGCAGTCTACGGACAGGAATGAGAGCTCCCCAAGCCTTTCAGCAATTGAGCAGTGTACAGACAGGAATGAGAGGTCTTCAAGTGTCGCAGGTATTTGCTTGATATTACATTACTTTTCTGTTACATTTTAATATAATTCCTTAAATAGTGAGCTATAAACATTCAAAACCGGGAAATCATAATTAGATATAATAATCAAGATACTATGGTATAAATTCTTCTTCTACAGCTCTGAATAATTAGATTTCTTTATTGTACTTTTTACTCTATTACTATTACTTTAAAATCATGAATTTGTTTGTCAGTCTTTAAAATAGCCTACCTTTTCTGCTTTTTTCTTAGAATAACTCTACTTGGACCAGTGTTTGAATTCGCAGATTGCCTCTAATGCCTAATTTAAAATTCTCTTTGTAACCTAATCACTTGACCATGAGCCACAGAGGCGTACAAATCCTGGTCTAAACTGTTATTCAGTGCTCTATATGTCCTGATTTGTTAACGATCCAGTATTTTAAAGAATCTAATGGAGCTCCTATATTGTGCTGAAAAGCTGGTAAAGCTAAGGTTAACGTCAGTTTCCTCACTCGAAAGCGATGTCAGTGACGGGCGAGCCCAGGATATGAACCCCGCACATACTGATCCGTGGTCGAGTGTCCTACCGAGTTCGCCACTGGCTCCAGCCAGTAAAGAAAAAATTATTAAAAATTTCCAATTTTTACTTACTATATTGACTTATCACAGCATCTCTACCACGATGGCTTCAGTTGTTAGTGGCCTGTTCTTGCGGTCACGGTATACCTTCTGTCACTAATTCCACCTCTGAGGGTCATGATCTTTCCACTGATGTCAAGGTCACTCATCAACTCAACTCGACCTTCACCGTAGAATGTGCTGCCATCTCAGCAGTTCTGGATTTGATCACATTGACTCAGTCAGTGATTCAGCAGAGGTCAAGATCGAACGAGGCTGACCTTGAGGACCAATCAGAAGTCTGGCATGGAAGCGGTAGGCGGAGTCTAACTGATGGATTGACAGTCAGTGTTAACATCTTGCCTATCCTGTCAGAGAAACAGCTCGAATTTCTAAATGCTGATACCAACTTTCACCGGGTTAGTCTAGCGACTTAGATACATAACTTACTGAAACAAATATTAAATAAACTCTAAAGATTATAAACCGGTAAAATGTTTTAATATTAGATGAAGTTTTCTCAGTGTATAATAATAATAATAATAATAATAAAAAATTATTAAAAATTGCTTTTAATTGCTTGAGTAGATCACGAATGCTCAGCGAAATACATCACAGGATACCAGAGCTGTATAGTTTCTGCCATCTAGCTTACTCAAGCCCTTCGTGGTTGAAGTTCGGAGACTGGTGCATTGAGTCACAGGAAGGAGTCCAACAAGGGGATCCCTTAGGGCCCATGCTGTTTTGCCTGACTATTCACCCTCTCCTTACTTCTCTCTCTAGCGATCTCACGGTGGGATACCTAGATGACATTACTCTAGGTGGTTGCGAGTCGTCGATTGCAAATGATGTACAGACTATCATCGACAGAGGCCAAGAATTTGGGCTTCAGTTGAATCGTACCAAGTGCGAAGTCATTTCATCAGTTTGCAAATCTCCGGGCAACTCAGTTTTGTCATCATTTGTGCCAATGTGCCTATCCCATAGTTCTCTACTCGGCGCGCCACTCTCTGGAGAAGAAGCTACTACCACCGCTTTATCCAGTCGCCTTGAAGACCTCAAACGTACAGCATCACGCTTGAAGTCGCTAGCCGCTCATGATGCTTTAACAATCCTTCGCTTTTCTTTAAGTGCACCTAAACTTATGCACGTTCTGCGCTCTAGTCCGAGCTTCTCTAATCCGCGGCTTTTAGACTACGACGAGGCTCTTAGGCAATGCTTATGCGCCGTTATCAACGCAGGTTTGTCTGTTTTGCAGTGGCAGCAAGCCAGTCTACCGGTGAGCATGGGTGGTCTTGGAATTCGTCTTGTTTCCCATATCGCGCCTTCAGCCTTTTTGGCATCAGCGATGGGAACGAGGCAGTTGCAAGACGCCATCCTTCATAAGTGCTCCCTTTCTGCCGATAGTTCCATTGACGTTGCGTTGTCAGTTTGGTCCAAAAGCCTCACCTCCAGTGCTCCACCTTCTACCTCAGTCAGTAGCCAGAAATCATGGGACCGTCCTATAGTGGATCGGATTTATAACAGTCTGTTAGAATCCCAGTCCAATGCAGTAGACAGAGCACGACTCCTAGCTGTATCAACTAAAAGAAGCAGCGACTGGCTTCACGCTCTCCCTGTTGCTTCTTGTGGGCTATTTTTAGACAATGAGGCGATTCGAGTAGCTGTTAGTTTCCGTTTAGGGGCGAAAACTTGCGAGCCTCACATGTGCCCCTGCGGTCATGAAGTCGACGCTTTAGGTCTCCACGGCCTCTCCTGCAAACGAAGCTCAGGTAGAATGTCTCGCCATCACAATTTAAATGACATAATATGGCGAGCACTTTCGAGAGCAGGCATCCCTTCCTCTAAGGAGCCAAGTGGGTTGTCCAGATCAGACGGCAAGCGTCCGGACGGCATGACTTTAGTGCCCTGGTGCAACGGTAAATGTGCCGTTTGGGACGTCACGGTCATTGACACTATGGCAAACTCCTACCTGAATACGACTTCAGTCACAGCCGGTGGAGCTGCTGTTCATGCCGCCTCTAGGAAGTTGGATAAATACCGTGATCTGTCCTTAGGATATGAAGTTGTTCCGGTGGCTATTGAAACCATGGGCCCGATGAATCCCGAAGGAGTTGACTTTATTAATGGCATAGGCAGACTTATTGCAGAGCAAACCGGCGATAGCGAGAGACATCTTTTCTTTGGCAAAGGCTTTCCATGACTTTGCAAAGATTTAATGCAGTCTGCTTCAACAATTCTTTTAAGCCGATTGATGACCTCGAGTAGCCGGGCGGCGATTCAGCACGTATTGCTTGAATCGTTTTTATCAAACCCCAGGTTCTTTACACCGGGGAAAAAAAAAAAAAAAAAAATAATAATAATAATAAGAATAATAAGAATAATAATAATAATAATAATGATAAAATAATATAGATTAAAAAAAAATAATAAGAATAATAATAATAATAATAATAATGATAATTAAGGTTTAACGTCCGTTTCCTCGTACAAGGATGATGTCTGGGACCTCATATAGAATATGGAATATGTTGTTGTTGTTGTACACTCAGTCTAGTGTTGTTGTACACACAGTTGACGGCTGAACTATTATGGAGGTACTTAGACGAGTCGAGTGTTGTTGTTGTTGTACACTGACTCTAGTGTTGTTGTTGTTGTTGTACACTCTAGTGTTGTTGTTGTTGTTTCATACAGTTGACGGCTGAACTGTTGTGGAGATACTTAGACGAGTCTAGTGCTGTCTGTCACTCATCATCTGTGGAGCTGCTATATCAGCTTCAG
Organism: Enchytraeus crypticus; assembly: GCA_905160935.1. Taxonomy (NCBI): domain Eukaryota; kingdom Metazoa; phylum Annelida; class Clitellata; order Enchytraeida; family Enchytraeidae; genus Enchytraeus; species Enchytraeus crypticus. The sequence continues at coordinate 400,314 of CAJHZI010000343.1, forward strand.
CAGCTGTCACCCACACCCTGGACCTGTGAGGACGTTATCAGCGCTGATCTGCTAGCTCTAGACAAGGTCAGGCTGATTAATCGTGTCTGTTAGTATTGCTCTCTCTCTCTGGTCTCTCTCTCTCTCTCAGGGTTTATTTTACCAGTTTGGATAACTCTGTGCTGGCGATGATGTCACTGCTGTTCTCAGAGCTATTTTTCTCTGTATTGATTTATTGACTAATTGACTGATAGGCTGACACACTGACTGACTGACTCAGTGAAAAACTGACTGACTGACTGACTGACTGACTGAGTAATTGATTAGTTAATTGATTGATTAAACGCTAGGCTCAGAAGTACGCTGCACACTGTAAGTTCACGGTTCTGTGGCACTTGATGAGAGAGCGAGTAACACAGTCTCTATCAGTGCCTAGTCTAAACGTCAGGACATTCGACAGGTGATGCCACTTCTCTCTCTCTCTCTCTCTCACTCTCTCTCTGTCGCTCTCTATCTAGCTCCTCTCTCTATCCTCGCTATCCTCTCTCTCTCTCTTTCTCTCTCTCTCTCTCTCTCACTCTATCTCGCTCTCTATCAAGCTCCTCTCTCTATCCTCTCTCCTCTCTATCCTCTCTCTCTCTCTCTCTCTCTCTCTCTCTCTCTCTCTCTCTCTCTCTCTCTCACTCTCTCTCGCTCTCTATCTAGCTCCTCTCTCTATCCTCGCTATCCTCTCTCTCTCTCTTTCTCTCTCTCTCTCTCTCTCACTCTATCTCGCTCTCTATCAAGCTCCTCTCTCTATCCTCTCTCCTCTCTATCCTCTCTCTCTCTCTCTCTCTCTCTCTCTCTCTCTCTCTCTCTCTCTCTCTGTCTCTCTCTCTCTCTACACACAGTTTTAAATATTTTGTTCTATTATATGTTTTCAAAATAATGACAAAAGATTGTGTCAGGGAAGGGTTCTAAGGGTGAACCCTAGCCTGGACCAGGTTCATAAATTCTAAAACTCTAAACTTAAAGTTAATGATCTATAATAGTAGATAACTACTTTCCATTTGTAATTTCTAATTACAGTTAAATTATAACAGACACGTAGGTAATGTATTATAAATGAAGTGTAATTCACTTCAATTATATTTTATTTTACTCTAACACAATATAACAAAATAATATTTACAAGAAACTGAAACTTGTCCTTATACGACAAATAACGGAATTAAATCTAATAATCAAATATTAATAATAGAGTTGAAAATAACTTAATAATATACAGACTAAAATGCAAGAACCGAAAATACTACTAATTAAATACCAGACTTCAAACAGGTTGAGAAGTACTTAGTTATAGAGAAATCGCAACACTAGTCACCAAATACTATCTCATCAGAACATAAAGGCAAACTAGTTCCTATTCAACGTCCTCACTTCTTCCATAAAAATATACCTAATGACTACAGCATCAAACCCTAGAATCCTCTCTTAATGTAAGGACACAAGTCTATCACAACTTCCTTGAGTTCAAAATACCCAACTCAACTTCGGACCATCTCGAAGTAACTATCAGTAACGCACGACCCTAGAACCCTCAGTTCCCTATGGCCGTTTAACGTCCTGTTATCTTCACTGGCAGTTTCTAATAAACCACAATAAAACACCACTCAGGGGTTACCTATTCATAGGACTTTCCCCTCTAAATGAGTCTAACACTTCCTAGGTCTTTCTTAACATACAACATGTGAAACTTTAATCCATACAATCAGATATAACCTTATTGTCTCATGTGGATCGATACCGAATCAAAATAAATGTACACTGTAATAAAATAGTCACTAGCGAAAAATATAGCGTCTAATAAGATTTATCTTAAATCTGAAAACTAAAGTTTATCAACAATAATCTCAAAGCTCCTCGCTTGCGGCCCAACTCCCTAAGTCCCAACCCTCGTGTTCACTCCAGCCACAGACCCAGGCACGGAACAATAGGCCTGCAGGGTAAGAAACTTGCCCTGTGCTAGTAAAGTACAAAGGTCATTGTGGAGTATATTGTAATAGTTAGTATTATCTCTACTCCTACCTTGACAGATTGTTAATCCTAGTTTTAAGATTAAACTTTCTCTGTTGATACTACAATTGAGCTCATATCTGTTGCAATGATTGACTGATTGATTGACTAATTAATTGATTATTGACTGATTGATTGATTGATGGTTTAGATCACTGCTGGTAATGCTGGATAGTCTAAGTACAGAAGATTCTCACATATGCACAGCTCTATGTCAGACTTGGCTGCTACACTGTGTACAACGCAATGATCTTATTAGAGTTCTTGAGCCAGTTCTGCTCATCCTACTACACCCTGACACTGCCAGGTCTGTCTGTCTGTCTGTCTGCTTCCATACGTCTTTCTCTCACGCTGGCTCTCTGTCTCTCCGTGTCCATATACCTTCTTCTGTATGTCTCCCTGTTTCTCTATATCCCTTTATATTCTGCTTCTCTATCTCTCTCATTTTCTCCCTCTGTCTCTCTATCTCGGTCACGAAGTTATTGTAATAAATATTACTGATAGACTTATTCGATTGATTGATCGGTTGGTTGATCGGTTGGTTGGTCGGTTGATTGATTATTGCTCAGGGTCTCTATACAGCACGTCAGCATTGATCGATTGATTGATTGATTGACTATTGTTCAGGGTCTCTATACAGCACGTCAGCATACATAAATTGATCGATTGATTGATTGACTATTCTGCAGAGTTTCTATACAGCACGTCAGCATACATTAATTGATCGATTGATTGATTGACTATTATGCAGAGTTTCTATACAGCACGTTAGCATACATTAATTGATCGATTGATTGATTGACTATTATGCAGAGTTTCTATACAGCACGTCAGCATACATACTCCTCGCAGAGTTCGAGTAAGAAACGACTCAACAGACAGTGTTGCCACCTCTGACGCAGGCTCAGCGAGACACGACAATTTCTCAGCGAGTGGTAGCAGCGTCGTGGAGGCCAGTATCTACGCCATCAGCTCTGAGGGAGGTCACGTGATCTATCACGTGGCCACAGACAGGGGGGGTGGCGGGGGGTCAGTCCCCCCTCAGCGAAAAGTTTCGTCTAAAAAGGTCGCTGAGGAGTTGCAGACTCTGCTGGTGAAAGACATGCAGGGAGGATTGAGTAGAGCTCAGAGGAGCAACCTCACTGAGAGCGAGATGTGCTTCGATAGGGTGAGTGTGAGTGCTCTGTGTTAGGATAAGTGCTGGGTGAGAAGATATAAGTGCGAGTGCTGTGTGAGAGGCTAAGTGCTGTGTGATAGGATATAAGTGTGAGTGCTGTGTGATAGGATAAGTGCTGTGTGATAGGATAAGTGCTGTGTGATAGGATAAGTGCTGTGTGATAGGATAAGTGCTGTGTGATAGGATAAGTGCTGTGTGATAGGATAAGTGCTGTGTGATAGGATAAGTGCTGTGTGATAGGATAAGTGCTGTGTGATAGGATAAGTGCTGTGTGATAGGATAAGTGCTGTGTGATAGGATAAGTGCTGTGTGATAGAGGAGGTGCTGTGTGCATGATTATGTTATATTCAATGTCCTATGAGTGATATGTTGCAATCATATTTCAAATAAAGTATCTCCTGTTGATATAACATCGGATTGATAACCGTTTGATGGAGCAATGAATTACGAGCATATTGATAGAGCAATGAATTGATAGCTGATTGATTGATAGAGCAATGAACTGACAGCTGATCGATATAGTAATGGCTTGATAGCTGAACGATATAGTAATGAAATAGCCACTATTTGATAGATTAACTATTATATTTTTCACTCAGGTAAACCCCAGAGATCTAAATCTCCACGTGAATCCATTCGTAGCGGAAACCTACTCCACAGACACTGTGGATGCAGCAGCGCCGAGTCGTGCAGTTGATCAGGAGTTTGGTAGTCTCTCTGTCACTCAGGATTCTTCCGGAACTTCGATATTTGGTGCCCAGACTTCCAGCAGTTCAAACCCAGACGTTCAGAAGATTCTGAACGCTCGAAGACTCACAAGGGAAACTTGCCGCAAGGAGAAGATCTTCTTTGACGACGAGATGGAGGGAATGTTTGAGGCTGAAGTAAAATCAGATGAATACAAGATTGGAACAGCAGAGCGAGATGATGATTTGGACAATAGTAAAGATGAAAAATCTGAAAAAAGTAGCAAAGTTAAAGATGGTAGTTGTAAAAATGAATGCACTGATGAATCGGTGGAAGTTGCGGTGCATAGTATCATTGAGGATGTAATTGATGCGGTAGTTGGTTCTCGAGGTCTGGAGGAAGTGTCCAGTGCTTCAGATGAAGCTCATTCCACTGATGGAGCCAATGACGAGATACTTCCTGCAGTGTGTGCCACTAGAGACAAAAATGAAATCATGGTGAATGGTTTTGATGGAGTTACAGAAGCTGACAGTGGTAATATAGCATCAGTGGAGGCTAAGGAACTGGTGGAAGGTAGTTCCGATGTGGTTGAAGCTAATGTTGAAGGCTTAACCGCAACGAGCAGTGAAGAACATGGATTAATTGATTCACAGGATGATCTGAAAAGTGAAAGAATAAAAAATTCTGACAGCTGCTTAGAAACTGAAGGAAAAATGTTAGAAACTGAAGCAGTAGCAGATCAGCGGCAGCCTATCTGCAAAGCAGCTGCTGAAAGAAGTGATGTGGCAGCTGCTGATAAACCCCAAGCTGCTGCAGCTGTAAGAACTCCTAGCTCATCAGTTGATCCTGTAGCTGTTAATCATCGAGCTGCTACAGATCAGATTGACGGTGGGGGTGGTTTAGCTCAGGATCAGAAGTTAATAACTGACAAGCTGTCTAACTCTACAAAACATCCTCTATCCAGTTCTCAGCCTATTCCACCTGATCACCTGACAGATCCTGACAACCACCCGCTCTCCAGCACCGCCCCTCTCCCCACGGTTCACCCACTACACACGCACATGTTGCTCTACACGCAGAAGTACGACACGGCGCGCACTCTCTATGCACTGCGCTGTATCAAATCAGTGCTGGGCACCAGTGCTCGGAGCATCACGTGCGCGCTGACGACAGCTAACCTGGGCGGCTCCACCACTCCGCACATACAGCGACTTCTGGAGCTGCTTGTGAGACATCGGAGGTCAGTGTTTGGAAAGAGCTTCCACTCCGATCCCTCTGGAGCCACTGGCACGGGTGGTGACGCCATGGCTGGAATGAGGAGCAGCATGTTCATTGAGGTTTGTTGTGTTTACTTGTGTGCCTTGAGACGTCCCTGACATCACTTTATAGTTGAGGTTACTGTGTTGTGTGCACTTGATGAAGAAAAGAAGCCAACGTTAACGTCAGTTTCCTCACTCGAAAGCGATGTCAGTGACGGGCGAGCCCAGGATTTGAACCCCGCACATACTGATCCGCGGTCGAGTATCCTACCGACATGGCCACTGGCTCCAGCCAGTGATGTTGTTATTGTTATTATTGTGCTTGAGACGTCCCTGACATCACCTTGGAGTTAAGTGTTTCAAATAAAATTGTATTGAATTTGTTATGTAATTAATTTGTTTGTAATTGTATTGTTTTTAATTATTATATATTATTATCTTAATTTAAACGAATGAAAAAGTCTCAAATTAGGGAATGGCTGGTGGTGTGGTGTAGGACAGAGAGGATTTGAGACAGTCTATTTGTATCCTGACCCTGGTTAAACTAGGATTCAAGGGACGATGATGATGATGATGATGATGATGATGCTTATTATATATTAGTATATGTGATAAATCTATACAGGATACTCTGTACTTGATGTACTATTGTTTCAGCCTATTACTAGTTTACTGGTTGTATTTGAATATCAATGCTAGTGTTATGCCTTTGCTGCATTTTGAGCTATTAGTTTAGATGCTGAACTCATTGTGCTTGTACTTAAATGTTGTGCTATTAGTATTTTAGGTGCTTGTTTCAGTGTGCTACAATTAGTGCTGTTATTATTTCAGGTGCTTGTTTCAGTGTGCTACAATTGGTGCTGTTATTATTTCAGGTGCTTGTTTCAGTGTGCCTATACTACATGAGGAGTTACTACCCTAACCTTATGATGAGTAATCTAAGCAAAGAAGAGCTGGCTGCTAATAAAGATATTCAGGTAATTTTCTTTAACTTTTATTCTTTGTTTTTATCTCTCTCTCTCTCTATGCTGTGCTATTCCATTTGGGCTGGCGACCTCACCTTTGGACTAATGATAACTGAAGTTAAAATTAATGTATGTTCTACCTACTTTTTTACTGCTATTTTTATACTACTATTTTTGTACTACTGTTTGTGTATAAATTATATTATTTGTTTCATTTTTGCAGATACTGAGCTGTGATATTTTGAACATGCTACTGAGTGAACTAATTAGCATAGTGAGGTCAAGTGGGCGTGGTTTCGCGACCTATATAGGAGAGCTGCTTATTAAGTGCAAGGTAAGTGTAGAGTTTATTGGATGATGAGTAAATCTAATTACTTATAATAAACTAGTACAAATGAATGAGATCAAGATGACTTTCCTTTGAGCTTTTGTTAGTTGGTCAGTTGATCAACCACTGCGATGTTCGATTTTGACATCTTGAAGAGAAGCCCTACGGGCTTCTGACCTTGACGTTAAACCCAATAGAAAAACTTTGTTTTGATTTCTAGATATATAAATATATATATTTTGGATTTAATACAATATAGTGAGTCATAGCTTGAACTTTGTCTTTATAGGCTTGCATGTACAACAGGTAAATTATTTTAACAGGTGTGTATGTGTAGTGGTTATAGTATTATATTGTTCTTCAATCTTACTCTATATATTACTATACATTCATTTTATTCATATACATTACACATTCACTATACATAACGATTACACTTGAATTTAATTATCTGGGCACCGATTGTTAGATTGACTGATTGATTAATTGGTTGCCTAATTTGACTGATTACTAATTGACTAATTGATTGATTGATTTATTGGTTTAACTAGGTACAGAAGGCGATACTCTATCTAGTGGTATCCAGTGTTTACAATAGTAGACAGAGGTTAAGGTCAGCTAGTGAGGGCGGAGATCAGATGAATCTGACTGAGGCCATCATATCATTCAATGATTGGCCAAACTTCACTGGCTCCGCCTTTGGTGGGAGTGGCGTTGCAGAGAATGACAGCTGTGAAACACTTCAGATACGACTGCTTAAACTTCTGTTCACTGTGATAGTACTGGAGGATCAGGTACTATAAATCTTTATTCGCCACTCGGGCAACCAAAACACACACAGAACAGGAACAAAAACGCAAATGCGCAACAAACAAAGAAAATAAAACATAAAGAAAACAATAGAGTGCATTTCGAACAATAGAGTGCATTTCAAACAATAGAGTGCATTTCGAACAATAGAGTGCATTTCGAACAATAGAGTGCATTTCGAACAATAGAGTGCATTTCGAACAATAGAGTGCATTTCGAACAATAGAGTGCATTTCGAACAATAGAGTGCATTTCAAAAGTATGCAATTAGAACATATCGAGTATTGTTAGTTTGTTTGATTAGATAAGTTGTATGATTTATCGTTAGTTTTGTTGATTTTTTAAAAAGAAATATCGAGTGATTTATCATTAGCTTGAATACTTTTTTTAAAAGAGATCTTGAGTGATTTATCATTGGTTTTATTAATTTTTTTAAACGAGATCTTGAGTGATTTATCTTTGGTTTTATTATTTTTTTGAAAGAGATATTGAGTGATTTGTCATTAGTTTGACTTATTTTTTAAAACAGATATTGAGTGATTTATCATGTAATTTGATTGTACTGTCAGTGGCAAGTGACAAGACTAGATTAAGCAATGGCAGCCAAATATTTTAATTTATTTTGTTATTTCCACGAAAATAATGGTGTTCTTAATAGCGAGTTGTGAAAATTGTTTCATTATCAACTTTCTAATTATCTGATCCTGTTTATGTGAGAACAATCCATTTAATGCTGTTAAGCTAAGCTTGAATGATCTTTATTTTTAAATATTGGTTCACTAGGAGATGAACTGATTGACTTGTTTATTTACTTATTGATTGATTGATTTGTTGTTCGTAGCTCTCTCTAAAATTCGATCACAGTGCATGCCTCCTTCACTCAATATGATCAGATGAACTATCTGAATAATTGATTGATTGATTGATTTATGTATTGACAGGTGCGTAGATCTACAGGAGACCAGACTGCTATAACTGCTTCACTGCCCCCTGAGTGGGACAGTATCAACGTCAACTGTCTGCTGATGAACAGCAGTGGCACGGGGGGCAGTGCACCAGACTACCTGAGCGCCAGGCCGGCAGTGTACCAGCCTATGCTGCTAGCTGCTGTGCTAGCCTCACTGAAGCAGCAGCATATGTGCCGCATGCACAGACACTGGGTGGCTCTGATTATCTCTGCCACTCCCTTCCTGCATCGTTCCTTAACCCGTGTCACCGTGTCTACAGTGGCGCAGCTGTGCAGCAATGTAGAGCTGCTGGCTCAGCTGTATGAGAGAGGCTCAGTGCAGCAGAGGTTAGTACATTACAGCTGTTCAGCAACGTAGAGCTGCTGGCTCAGCTGTATGGGAGAGATTCAGTGCAGCAGAGGTTAGTACACAACAGCTGTGAAGCAACGTAGAGCTGCTGGCTCAGCTGTATGAGAGAGCTTTAGCTGCTGCCTAGGTTCATTCACACAATATCGTGTATATTGAACCTAGCCATGTCTTGTATATCTGTATATCTTTGTTACTTATTAAATTACCAAATTAGTGAAATAAATTATTGTTTACAGTTGTCTGAATTTCATTGTTCTTGTTGCTGTTGTGAGGCTTGATCAAAATGAATAACTTAGCTTCTTCTACAATCTTCTGCTACAAAAGAAAACATTTATACTTTTATCTTTTGTTTATGATGCTAGTACTTGGTTCCAATTTATTCTCTTAATCATTATCACAATTAAAGCTATTATAGCTGTTAAACTGAGATTCCAGGGAGGATGATGATGATTATCACAATTAAAGCTATTATCGCTGTTAAACTGAGATTGCAGGGATGATGATGATTACCACAATTATCAGATTACGCCATAGCAGCTCTAAAAATGTCATCTTGGTTTGATTGACGGATTAATTAACTAATCAATTGATTGATTTTTGATTGACATAGTGCGGTATCAAAGCCTGAGCGCATACCACCCGATCACGTGATAACCATGCTGGAAGGTCTCACAACAATCTGCCACCACTGTCTGCTCGACGCTGGCAACACTGCGGGTGTTTCATGCAGTGGTAACCCTGGTCAACAGAACTCTGACCTCGCTAACTCCGCCCACTCTCTGCCTGACTGTGTGCCAGGCATGAGACTTGACGTGGGCGGGGCAGATGTGCTTGACCCCGCCTCGGGCAGTGGCGGGCTCCTCAACAACATCGCTCAGTCACTAGGTGGCGGCAGTAGGGTAGGGTTGCTTTATTTATGTTATTTAATCAATCACTAGGTGGAGGCAGTAGGGTAGGGTTGCTTTATTTATGTTATTTAATCAATCACTAGGTGGAGGCAGTAGGGTAGGAGTGCTTTATTTATAATAATAACAATTATAGTGCTACAGTTATCAATGACAACATCGAGCACCTTTGAGACAAAATCAAGCCGGCGAGCATAAAAAGAAGGTCCAAAAACGGTGCAAATTCCAAAATCCAGAAATTCAGTCCTAAGTAAAGGGAGTTAAAGAAAAGGTGGTTTAGGCGCAGGTCGCTGCTCATGGACACTGGATGGAAAAAAGAGTTGGAAAAGATAGGTCTTCAACTGCTTATAGAACTGCTCATAGGAAAGCAAAGGCTGATGCAATTCAAATGAAGATTTCCGAAGGTTAGATGGAAGAGAATTCCAGATCTGAGGTGCAGCATGCTGGAAATAACGATTAGATAGCTTAGAGCATGAAGGTAAGCTAGGTCTCACAAGAGTAATTAACTTAGAAGACCGAGTAATAGCAAGCTGCATCACTTTAATCAAGTGACACATACTAGTTTGTCCAGGGATGGTGATGGACTTATAGGTTAACGAGCTGTTTTGTAAATGATGCGCTCTTTAATCTTTAGCCAGTGCAAAGACTTAAAATAGGCGTAACATGAGAGTACTTGGAACTTCAAAAAATTGCTCGCGCAAGAGAATTCTGAACAAACTGCAACCGATCAATCTCACAGCCAGGGAGATTTAAAAACAACAATTATTATATCATAAATTATTATGTCATTATTCTATTTAATCAATCACTAGGGGGCTGCAGAAGGGTTGGCTTGTTTTATTTATTTTAAAACAATGATATATAATAATATGTAAATAATTATAAATATTAATTAAAAATTATAATTTAATAATAATAATAATAAAATATAATAATAATAGTAATATATTCTATAATAATATATATATATTTATATATATATATATATTATATATATATATATATATATATATATATTATATATATTTATTTGTTGCTTTATTTATTGTTTTATTTATTTGCGGCTAAATCTGCAACGCAGTTGTTTGCAGTTTACCCAAATTTCTGGAGCATAGGCGCTCATAACCTGAATTATACTCGTTATGGCATATAGGTACTAACGGAAGTAATTGAAGGAAGAGCGGAGGGGAAGAAAGGTTGAGGTAGACCGAGACTTGGGATGCTTTATGATATAATGATTTATCTGTATGTTGATATGAAGGATTGACTGGTGCTATGATGTAGGACAGAGAGGATTTGAGACAGTCTATTCGTATCCCGACCCTAGTTAAACTGGGATTCAAGGGAAGATGATGATGATGATAATGATACTGATGATGATGATGATGATGATGTTGATATGAAGAGAACAGCAGAGAGTAGAAGTAAGTGAAGGAAATTTATGCCATGGGCCTGTCAATATACCGTGCACTGAGAGAGAAATAACTAATTGTTTACAAATATTTTTCATTCTAGTAATTTATATTAAAAGTTAACTCGTCTTATACGTACTTGCTCTTACTTACTCATAGAATGGCCAGGTGTAAATGTTTGATGGTCGATTTGGCAGGAGCCAGTGGCGAAGTCGTTAAGGTACTCGACCGCGGATCAGTATGTGCGGGATTCAAATCCTGGACTCGCCCGTCACTGACATCGCTTTCGAGTGAGGAAACTGACGTTAACCGCTCTACCAGCTTTTTGTCCAGTTAGAGAGAACAAATTAAAACTAAATCCTACGTAACTAAGACTGATTTATTTATTGGTGATTTGTTCAGGAGGTGAGTCCACAGAAAGATGCAGGAGGTCTTGGGTTCAACTGCAGACAGGAAGCCAAGGGACAACTACTTAACATTCTGCCCAGAGTGCTGTCCTCTCTCACAGTACTGTGGAGAGCTGTGCGGAGCTCAGAGGGGCAGCTACAACAACATGAGACACAGCAAGCCTGGTGGTCCATGGGCTCTCCCAGGGTATGTAGAGGCGTTGTGTCTCAATAATAATAGTAATAATAATAATAATAATAATAATAATAATAATAATAATAATAATGATAATAATAATAATAATAACAATAATAATAATGAGCAGGCTTGCTCCAGGGACAACGCCTACATCAGCGATGTGCTCTTTGTTCATCATTACGAAACCTTTTAATCATCATTGATTGATTGATTTACAATGAAATAATTCTTTATAATAATAAAGGTTTAACGTCCGTTTACTCAAACAAGGATGATGTCAGGGACGCCCCCCCCATCACATGTCACTAAAAATCTATTCACCCAAACGATCTGAAAAACATGTGCTGAAGAGAAAGAAAAAGATCCTAAACATTATGCTCATTATGATTATAATATATATTTATATTTATAATTTATATTCGCTATAATAGCTCAACGGGTGGAGAGTCAGGTAACGTCATGAAGTGTTAGGTGGCTGATTTTGAGGTCCTGGGATGAGTGAAGTGTCAGACAGGACTGGTAATATGGATAATCGACAATAAACTGCCTAACATTTTAAATTGTGGTATTAAAAGTGATAGATATTAATAAGGTTGATCTTTCACTAATATTAAATTGTATACTAGAGCTCTACAAAGACCACTAAATCTGTGCAGCATAATGTAGTGCTAGATATTGTAATGGATGTTGCAGGCTGTGAGACAGTGTATTCTAGAGTTCATAAGTCCACTAGCTCTACATCACACACAGCACGTCCTGGCTGCAGTGGCCGTCGTGTGGAATGAGAGGAGGTACAAAGCTGCTGCCACCACCAGAAGGGTTTGTCTACAATCATTAGTCTACAATCATTTGTCTACAATCATTAGTCTACAATCATTAGTCTACAATCATTAGTCTACAATCATTAGTCTACAATCAGTTGTCTACAATCATTAGTATACAATCATTAGTCTACAATCATTAGTCTACAATCATTAGTCTACCATCATTAGTCTACAATCATTAGTCTACAATCATTAGTCTACAATCATTAGTCTACAATCATTAGTCTACAATCATTAGTCTACCATCATTAGTCTACAATCACTTCTATCTCGCCCCCTAGTGAGCACACCATTGATTAATTATCATGTAGTAGAGCTGACAGTGAACACGCAGCTATTTCTTTCTACAGAGTTCCTCAAATTCCTCTAGTTGTCGTGTGTCTGCTGTTAGCGGTTTATTTATTAATTGATTTATTTTATTTATTTTATTATTGATGGATGATTGATTGATTCACTGATTGACTGGCTGACGGACCGACCTACCAGCTGACTTACTGAATGACTCACTGACTGAATGACTGATTGGTTGATTTATTGACTGATTGATTGATTTACTGAGTGATAGATTGATGCATTGAAGGATGGATGGATGGATGGATGCGTGCTTGAATGGATGGATGGAAGGATTGATTGATGAATTGATGGATGGATGGATGGACGTATGGATGGATGAATGGATGGATGAATGGATGGTTGGATGGATGGATGGATTGATTGATGGATGGATGGATTGATGAACGAATGGATTGATTGATTGAACGATTGATTGATCGATCGATCGATTGATTGATTCAGGTGATACCTCTAGCAGGCATTGATAAGCTGCTATTGGTTGATCTAGTCTACGCTGTTAAGCTGCTGCCTATAGACACTATCTGACTGATTGACTGATTGATTGATTGATTGATTGACCAGGTGATACCTCTAGCAGGCACTGATCAGCTGCTATTGGTTGATTTAGTCTACGCTGTTAAGCTTCTGCCTATAGACACTATCATGCAGACAGTGAAGCAGATTATAAAGCAGCCGCCTCAGTCTGGTGCCAGCAGCTCTACAGCTGAGTCCAAGTCATCAGCTGCTGCCCAGTCTGCTGCTGCAGCTGCTGCAGCCGCTGCTCAGGTTATTGCTCTACTTTATGTTATTTTTTGTTAAATTGATTGATGTTAAATTGATGGATAGATGAATGGATGAATGTATGGATGAATTGACTGATTGATTGATTCAGGTGTTAGCGATTTAATTTTCTTTTATTTAAATGGTTGCTTTTCTTTTTGTTATTTTCTAAATCATCATCGTAATCTTCCCTTAAATCCCAGTTTAACTAGAGTCGGGATACGAATAGACCTTTTTTAGTCCTCTCTGTCCCACACGATATCATCAGTAAATCCCCTATTTTTCATGTCCTTCTTAATTACCTCATCCCACGTCAATTGTAGTCTACCTCTCTCTAGCTTAACATCTAGCTCTTCCCTCCAAACTCTTTGCTACATCCTCATCTGCCTTTCTCACAATATGCCCATACCATCTCAGTCTCGACTTAGACAACTTATCTCTAATCTAATTTTCTAAAACGAATGGAAATTCTGTTTTACTAATTTTCTAAAAAGTAGTGGATTGACGAATGATATGGTTAAACTGGGATTGAAGGGATGATTATTCTAACGCATGCCGCACGTATTACAGTGCTTCCTTTCGTAGTGGATGTGTCCGTTGTTTTCTTTATATCCCTCTATTCGAGATTATTAGTAACACTTACTTAATGCTAAATTAATCCAAGTTATACTCCAAGTGGATTAAAGTGAAGATGATGATGATTACTTAGTTATTGTTGACAACAAGAGTTATTAATGAAACTTGCATAAAACAGATTTATACTTTTTTAAATGACGTTGCTGAAGACGCTGCAGAAGCATCCAGCTTGTGGCCTTACAGAGTAACTAAGGACAACCCATGAGTAAGGGTTGTCATCATCATCATCTTCAGCTTCTTGAGTTCTGAAGAGAACATAGGACAGCAACATTCCTCCATTCTTTTCTTTAGCAACCCTTACTACTGCCAGGAATTTATTTCATTGTTGCCAGTAAGTTATGTTCTATGTATCAACTGTAATTACCCATAGTGTCAAATTGATTAATTGATTGATTGATTGATGTAGAGAGGACTAGGTGTACCACTGGGGGTGGGGTTGCTAAGATTTCTCTACTCGTACATACAGAGGGTAGAGAGCCACTCGCTGACTCTATTGATTGATTGATTGATTGATGTAGAGAGGACTAGGGGTACCACTGGAGGTGGGGTTGCTAAGGTTTCTCTACTCGTACATACAGAGGGTAGAGAGCCACTCGCTGACTGACACGTGGCCTGTGCTGTTGACTCTACTGAGAGACGCTCTACAGATCAACCTTATCCCATCTGGACAGTTCACCCTCCTAGCGTTAGTCCTTCTAATGAAGCTAAATAAAGCTAGTGTTAACGTCAGTTTCCTCACTCGAAAGTGATGTCATTGATGGGCGAGCCCTGGATTTGAACCCCGCATATACTGACCCGCGGTCGAGTATCATAACGACATCGCCACTAGCTTTAGCGAGTGGCGATGTCGATGGCGGAGTCACGAATCAATGAGTCGGACTGTTAGTGTCTAAACAATCGGTCATGCTGTTAGAGTCTAAATCAATCAGCCAGGCTGTTAGAGTCTAAATCAATCAGCCAGGCTGTTAGAGTCTAAATCAATCAGCCAGGCTGTTAGAGTCTAAATCAATCAGCCAGGCTGTTAGAGTCTAAACAATCGGTCATGCTGTTAGAGTCTAAATCAATCAGCCAGGCTGTTAGAGTCTAAATCAATCAGCCAGGCTGTTAGAGTCTAAATCAATCAGCCAGGCTGTTAGAGTCTAAATCAATCAGCCAGGCTGTTAGAGTCTAAATCAATCAGCCAGGCTGTTAGAGTCTAAATCAATCAGCCAGGCTGTTAGAGTCTAAATCAATCAGCCAGGCTGTTAGAGTCTAAATCAATCAGCCAGGCTGTTAGAGTCTAAATCAATCAGCCAGGCTGTTAGAGTCTAAATCAATCAGCCAGGCTGTTAGAGTCTAAATCAATCAGCCAGGCTGTTAGAGTCCAAATCAATCAGCCAGGCTGTTAGAGTCTAAATCAATCAGCCAGGCTGTTAGAGTCTAAATCAATCAGCCAGGCTGTTAGAGTCTAAATCAATCAGCCAGGCTGTTAGAGTCTAAATCAATCAGCCAGGCTGTTAGAGTCTAAATCAATCAGCCAGGCTGTTAGAGTCTAAATCAATCAGCCAGGCTGTTAGAGTCTAAATCAATCAGCCAGGCTGTTAGAGTCTAAATCAATCAGCCAGGCTGTTAGAGTCTAAATCAATCAGCCAGGCTGTTAGAGTCTAAATCAATCAGCCAGGCTGTTAGAGTCTAAATCAATCAGCCAGGCTGTTAGAGTCTAAACAATCATGCTGTTAGAGTCCAAATCAATCAGCCAGGCTGTTAGAGTCTAAATCAATCAGCCAGGCTGTTAGAGTCTAAATCAATCAGCCAGGCTGTTAGAGTCTAAATCAATCTAGCCAGGCTGTTAGTCTAAATCAATCAGCCAGGCTGTTAGAGTCTAAATCAATCAGCCAGGCTGTTAGAGTCTAAATCAATCAGCCAGGCTGTTAGAGTCTAAATCAATCAGCCAGGCTGTTAGAGTCTAAATCAATCAGCCAGGCTGTTAGAGTCTAAATCAATCAGCCAGGCTGTTAGAGTCTAAATCAATCAGTCAGGCGGTTAGAGTCTAAATCAATCAGTCATGCTGTTAGAGTCTAAATCAATCAGTCAGGCTGTTAGAGTCTAAATCAATCAGTCAACCTGTTAGAGTCTAAATCAATCAGTCAGACTGTTAAGTCTAAATCTAATGACTAATTGAGCTAGGAAGCGACCGAGTGATTGACTGATTGATTGACTGATTGATTGATTGATTGACAGGATACTCAGTGAGTACCTGCAGGAGATGTCTGTATTTGATTGATTGACTGACAGGATACTCAGCGAGAGCGAGTACCTACAGAAGGTGCCTATGTTTGATTGATTGATTGATCGACAGGATACTCAGTGAGTACCTACAGAAGGTGCCGATGTTTGAGGAGAGGAAGGACCAGAAGGAGCTGCAGGAGATGGCTCAGCGGCTGCTCGAGGCTGTCTCCGAGGTGGCAGGGTCCTCGCTCGAGCAGACGACGTTCTTCAGGAGGAACCTGGCCGTGAAGCCCGGGCCTCAGCCTGATGTCGATGTCGTAACTGAGCTAGAGGAGGTTGAGGACAGCGAGTCCACCGGTGAGTGTGTGGTTGGGTGTGTGTGTGTGTGTGTGTGTGGGTGAGTGAGTGTGAGTGTGGGTGTATGTGTGTGGCTGAGTCTATTGTCACCGGTAAGAGTGTGGGTGTGTGTGGGTGTATGTGTGTATGTACGTGTGAGTGTGTATGGTGGGTGTGCGTGGGTGTGTTTGCATGTGTGTGGGTGGGTGTGTGTGAGTGTATTGGTGTGGGTGTGTGTACGTGTGGGTGTGGGCGTGTGTACGTGTGGGTGTGTGTACGTGTGGGTGGGTTCGTGCGTGTGTGTGTGTGTTCGTGTGTGTGTGTGTTCGTGTGTGTGTGTGTTCGTATGTGTGTGTGTACGTGTGGGTGTGTGTGGTGGGTATGTGTGTGGGTGTGTGTGTACGTGTGTGGAGGTGTGTGTGTGTGGGTACGCGTGTGGGTGTGTGTGTGTGGGTATGTGTGTGGGTGTGTGTGTGGGTATGTGTGTGGGTGTGTGTGTGGGTGTGTGTGTGTGTGTGGGTATGTGTGTGTGGGTATGTGTTTGGATGTGTGTATGCGTAAGCGTGTGCGTGTGTGACTGGTGGCACTGACCTTGTCGTGCAAACGTTGTTAGATTCCTGCTCGGTGTTTAACTTGTGTTGTAGTTGCGGACACATGTTCAGTTCTTCATCATCTTCTGTTGAATCCCGGTTTTACTGAGGTCGGGATAAGTAACTATCAGTTGTGATGATTAATTGAGCATGCTAATTTCTGTGTATTTAGCAGCGTTACAATGAATCAATCAAATAAAATGAATCAATCAAATATAATGTATCAATCAAACCTATTTGGTTTCTCAGATATAATTGGCGTTCATCATCTGGAAAAACCCGTTGGGACTTTCCCTAACTGTGCTGCCACCACACGACTATCTGGCAGCCTATCGAGTGTTACCACTGCGGGGGTTTCTGCCGATGCTCGACAGTACAGCGTGCAGGCCCTGGTGCTTTTAGCAGATGTCACGGCAACACTGCTCGATATTGTCTACAGAAGTGAAGAGAAGGAACAAAGAGTCGCTCCATTGCTTGTTAATATCCTCTACAATGTGTTCCCCTATCTACGCAATCACAGGCTAGTGTTGTTGTTGTATCCAATCGTAGGCTAGTGTTGTTGTTGTATCCAATCACAAGCTAGTGTTGTTGTTGTATCCAATCACAGGCTAGTGTTGTTGTTGTATCCAGTCGTAGGCTAGTGTTGTTGTTGTATCCAATCACAGGCTAGTGTTGTTGTATCCAATCACAGGCTAGTGTTGTTGTATCAAATCACAGGCTAGTGTTGTTGTTGTTGCTAAACAACTCCTCATGGTCGAGTTATTACTAGTTAATGATCCAATCTTATTTAAGTATTTACTTTCAGTGTAGCTGATGTTTCTTGATGATGCATATTTATTTTTTACGGGAAGCTTTTAAGGGCGCAAACTATATGTATAAATGACGTCCCTGACATCACACTTTGAAGAGAAAACGGACGTTAAACCTTTATTATAATTATTATTATTATATGCCTTTACATCTAAACTACTTAGTTAGATCTAGCAAATATCGCAACCTAAGATTTTGTAATGTTGAATAAAGAATATTTCATTATACTTAAGTTTAAGGAAAAGTCAAGAAATTGAATAGTAAAAGTGGAATTTTCATTGAAAAATATGAATTAAAGAAAAGGTCAGGATGTGAAATATTTCTAGCAGCACTGTTCATTATCTCTGCTGAAGTGTAAACAATCAGCCTAGCTTCAGCTATCAGCTGCTGGCCAGTATGAGTCATTAACTCTGCTTGTTTTGTATCTGCTGCAGTTTAAATAAGCAGCCTAGCTTCAGCTATCAGCTGCTGCCCAGTATGAGTCATTAACTCTGCTTGTTTTGTATCTGCTGCAGTTCAAACACTCAGCCTAGCTTCAGCTATCAGCTGTTGTCCAGTATGAGTCATTAACTCTGCTTGTTTTGTTTTGTATCTGCTGCAGTTTAAACAATCAGCCTAGCTTCAGCTATCAGCTGTTGTCCAGTATGAGTCATTAACTCTGCTTGTTTTGTATTTGCTGCAGTGTAAACAATCAACCTAGCTTCAGGGCCAGCTCTCAACTGCTGGCTAGTCTCAGCAGCTACCAGTACAGCCGGAAAGCGTGGAAGAAGGAAGCCTTTGAGCTGCTCATCGACCCAGCTTTCTTTGAGATGGAAGAGGATTGCGTGAGACACTGGATGATAACAGTGGACAACCTCATGTCACATGATAGGACCACCTTCAAAGATCTACTCAGTTAGACTTTAATTCTCTTACACTTCAAAGATCTCCTCAGTTAGACTTTAATTCTCTTGCACTTCAAAGATCTCCTCAGTTAAACTTTAATTCTCTTACACTTCAACGATCTCCTCAGTTAGACTTTAATTCTCTTACACTTATGTTATAAGGGAATGGTGTATGTTAAATGCACTGATATTATATAGAAACACAAATAGAAATAAAAATAATTTAACATTTTTAGTATTACTGGTATCACATAGTTCGTATGAAGTGACAAATGACCAATCATGTATAGAAAGTCTTAAACTTTACCACAAAATTTACCACATTTATTGCCACTGGTTAAGAGCTTCAGGCAGTTTTCATTCAGTATTGAAGTATTGTATTCAGTACTGTGATTATTGAAGATTTTGCCTCCTGATCAGCTGACCTAAGACTAGAACCCACGAGAGTTGGGTGTATTTAGAATATTATACTGTACTTGACACTTTACACATCTGAGCTCTCCAGACTTTCTCTGATCTAATTAAACATGCACGTGGATCTTTTTAATCTATTTGGGCTGAGCCGGTGGTTTGTTGGTAAGTTGTTCGACAGCGGAACAGTATGTTCAGGGTTCAAATCCCGTGCTCTCCCTGTCACAGACCTGCTATTGAGTAGGAAACTGACGTTAAACTTGGCATTAGGTTAAGCCTTTTTGTTTATTTGTGAGTAAGGCTGGTAAGGCTAATGTTAACGTCAGTTTTCTCACTCGAAAGCGTTGTCAGTGACGGACGAGCCCAGGATATGAACCCCGCACATACTGATTCGTGTTCGAGTGTCTTACCGACATCGCCACTGACTCCAGCCAGTGGCGTAGAACAGTATTTTGTACCAATACACTGTCTCGCTCTTGTGCTCAGCTCGTGTTAACGTGACCCAAGGCACATCTTTGAACCTGTTCAGCAGTAGAGAGGCGGAGTTTGAACAGAGGGCGCAACTGTTAAAGCGTCTCAGCTTCGTTATTCTCTGCAGTGAGATTGATCAATATCAGAAGTTCATGCCTGACATACAGGGTATGACTGCTTGTCATCAGTCAATCAATCAATCAATCAGTGAGATTGATCAGTATCAGAAGTTCATGCCTGACATACAGGGTAGGCTTGTTTGTTGACAATCAATCATTCAATCATTCAATCAATCAGTCAATCAATCAGTCAATCAATCAATCAGTGAGATTGATCTGTATCAGAAGTTCACGATCAATATCAGAAGTTCTTGCCTGACATACAGGGTAGGCTTGCTTATCGTTAATCAGTCAGCCAATCAATCAATTCATCAATCAGCCAATCACTTAATCAATCAATAGCCAGTCAATCTATCAGCCAATCAATCAATTAGTCAGCCAATCAATCAGTCAATATGTTAGTCAGTCAGCCAATCAATCAGTCAGTCAGCCAATCAATCAATCACTTAATCAATCAATCACTTAATCAATCAATAACCAGTCAATCAATCAGCAAATCAATCAGTCATTCAAGAATCTACTTGTTAGTCAATGAAGTGTTCGCTTGTAGTTGAGACTCAGGAGTTGAATCATTGGACCTGTTATTCTGCTGAACATGTGAAGGGAAAGGAGATGATTGATACAGAGTGGCTGATAGATTGTTTGGAAACTAACCCATGATGTTGAATTGATCGATTGATTATCTAACTAAATTACTGATTTACTGACTGATTGATTAATTGATTGACTGATTGATTGATTGACTGATTTACTGAATGATTAAATAATTGATTGACTGAGTGACTAGCTGACTGATTGATTGATTGACTACTGATTGATTGATTGACTGAATGACTAGCTGACTGATTGATTGATTGACTGAATGACTAGCTGACTGATTGATTGATTGACTGAATGACTAGCTGACTGATTTATTGAATGACTGAATGACTAGCTGACTGATTGATTGATTGATTGAATGACTAGCTGACTGATTTATTGATTGACTGAATGACTAGCTGACTGATTGATTGATTGATTGAATGACTAGCTGACTGATTGATTGATTGACTGATTGATGATTGATTGATTGATTGCCTAATTTATGTATTGTTTGTAGAGAAGCTAGCCGATTGTTTGAGACTACCCATGATGCTCAGTCTACAAGCCCAGGTCTTCCTCTGCTTCAGAGTTCTGCTGCTGCGTATGTCAGCCCAGTACCTGACATCTCTGTGGCCTACCATCATCACTGAGCTCGTTAGTACGAAGGGTACTTACTGTACTGTTAGTACTTATTGTACTGTTAGTACTGCATGTACTTATTGAACTGTTAGTACTTAGTGTAATGTTAGTACTTATTGTGCTGTTAGTACTTATTGTACTGTTAGTACTTATTGTACTGTTAGTCCTTATTGTACTGTTAGTACTTATTGTACTGTTAGTAATTATTGTACTGTTAGTACTTATTGTACTGTTAGTGCTTATTGTCCTGTTAGTACTTATTGTACGGTTAGTACTTATTGTCCTGTTAGTACATATTGTACTGTTAGTACTTATTGTACTGTTAGTACTTATTGTACTGTTAGTAATTATTGTACTGCTAGTACTTATTGTATTGTTGTTGCTGTTAGTAGTGCTAATACTTATTGTACTGTTAGTACTTATTGTACTGTTAGTACTTATTGTACTGTTAGTACTTATTGTACTGCTAGTACTTATTGTACTGTTAGTACTTATTGTACTGTTAGTCCTTATTGTACTGTTAGTACTTAGTGTACTGTTAGTACTTATTGTGCTGTTAGTACTTATTGTGCTGTTAGTACTTATTGTACTGTTACTACTTACTGTACTGTTAGTACTTATTGTACTGTTAGTACTTATTGTACTGTTAGTAATTATTGTACTGCTAGTACTTATTGTATTGTTGTTGCTGTTAGTAGTGCTAATACTTATTGTACTGTTAGTACTTATTGTACTGTTAGTACTTATTGTACTGTTAGTACTTATTGTACTGTTAGTACTTATTGTACTGTTAGTACTTATTGTACTGTTAGTACTTATTGTACTGTTAGTACTTATTGTACTGCTAGTACTTATTGTACTGTTAGTACTTATTGTACTGTTAGTACTTATTGTGCTGCATGTACTTATTGTACTGTTAGTACTTATTGTACTGTTAGTACTTATTGTGCTGTTAGTACTTATTGTGCTGTTAGTACTTATTGTATTGTTGTTGCTGTTAGTAGTGCTAATACTTATTGTACTGTTAGTACTTATTGTACTGTTAGTACTTATTGTACTGTTAGTACTTATTGTACTGCTAGTACTTATTGTACTGTTAGTACTTATTGTACTGTTAGTACTTATTGTGCTGCATGTACTTATTGTACTGTTAGTACTTATTGTACTGTTAGTACTTATTGTGCTGTTAGTACTTATTGTGCTGTTAGTACTTATTGTACTGTTACTACTTACTGTACTGTTAGTACTTATTGTACTGTTAGTACTTATTGTACTGTTAGTAATTATTGTACTGCTAGTACTTATTGTATTGTTGTTGCTGTTAGTAGTGCTAGTACTTATTGTACTGCTTGTACTTATTGTACTGCTAGTACTTATCATACTGTTAGTGCTTATTGTACTGTTAGTACTTATTGTACTGCTAGTACTTATTGTATTGTTGTTGCTGTTAGTAGTGCTAGTACTTATTGTACTGCATGTACTTATTGTGCTGCATGTACTTATTGTACTGCTAGTACTTATTGTACTGTTAGTACCTATTGTACTGTTAGTGCTTATTGTACTGTTAGTACTTATTGTACTGCTAGTACTTATTGTATTGTTGTTGCTGTTAGTAGTGCTAGTACTTATTGTACTGCATGTACTTATTGTGCTGCATGTACTTATTGTACTGTTAGTACTTATTGTACTGTTCGTGCTTATTGTACTGTTAGTACTTACTGTACTGTTAGAACTGCATGTACTTATTGTACTGTTAGTACTTATTGTACTGTTAGTACTTATTGTACTGTTAGTACTTATTGTACTGCTAGTACTTATTGTACTGTTAGTACTTATTGTACTGTTAGTACTTATACTGTTAGTGCTTATTGTACTGTTAGTACTTATTGTACTGTTAGTGCTTATTGTACTGTTAGTACTTATTATACTGTTAGTGCTTATTGTACTGTTAGTACTTATTGTACTGCTGGTACTTATTGTATTGTTGTTGCTGTTAGTAGTGCTAGTACTTATTGTAATCTTTGTACTTATTGTACTCTTAGTACTTATATAACTGTTAATACTGCTTTAGTACTAACTATACTGTTAGTACTATTAGTACTTATATTACTGTAATTAATGGTAGTTGTTATAGTACGTATAGTACTGCTAGTTATGTTAGTACTGCTAGTACTTACTGTACTTTTAATAATGCTAGGTAATAAATTAGGACTAATTCTTACCTATTTCCTTGCAAAATTGTTATTTTTAATATTCTTTTTGTATGGTTTTCTTTTTTTTTACTGTGACGTTGAAATCGATAAAGCTGACGATATATATATATATTCATCAGATTATATCTGACGGGATTTTACTTGCGTCGGCTCTAAAATTGTTTGTTAGTTTTATTCGTTAATTTGTTCTTTAATGTTTTTTATTTTAATTTTTCGGTCTCATTTGTGGCATAATGTTGTATGGTCGATATTTAATTGTGTTTTGTCCTATGATGAAAATCGGGTTGTTTTCATAGATTTATAGTATTTATTTATTTATTTAGTCGATGGTTTTTATATATTAATTTTGTATATTTTATTTATTTGCTTTAGGTGCACGTAATGCTGCAGATTGAGCAGGAGTTGATGCCTGAAGAAAAGGGTCCAGAAAAAAGGTATCGTTTTACTTGATTTAAAATTGCTGAAAATGGTCTAAAAAGGTGTTGAAACTTGTTTTATTTGATTTAAAATGACTGAAAATGGTCAGAAAAAAAGTGTTGAAACTTGTTTTTTTTTAAATTTCTGAAAATGATCTAAAAAGGTGTTGAAACTTGTTTTATTTGATTTAATAGTACTGAAAATGATCTAAAGAAAGGTGTTAAAACTTGTTTTATTTGATTTAAGATTACTGAAAATGGTCAGAAAAGGTTGTTGACACTTGTTTCATTTGATTTAAAATTACTGAAAATGGTCCCAAAAAAAGTGTTTAAACTTGTTTTATTTGATTTAAAATTAATGAAAATGGTCTGAGCTTTTGGATTATTGTACTTTTGTGGAAGTAATAATTTCATGGTTTTTTTTCTCTGTTTAGTACTGCATAATCTTAAATTTACCGATTCATTTCTTTGTAGTGTTCAATCTAATTGCATTTCCAAAATACATATTCCTACGCACAGTTTAATTTCTTGTTCTCATTTGAGCACCCTTGCTACACCTAACTACAATGCTGACTTGGTTGCGATTGTTTAAGCAATACTTGCGTTCACATTTGACAATTATTTTGCACATTAACCGCTAAATAGATATCTTAATAATAAAGCGTAACAGAACACTGTTATAAAGTGTTTGATGGTGAAAGTTGAAGCATGTTTGCTTTTACCTTCTCTAATCTCTAAAAGCAAATTATATATACTAAAATATAGTTCAAAAATAGTAAATATAAATAATATTATTTAATTAATTTTATGTGTGGTTGAGCACTCGGCCCATATGCAGTACTATTTATTTATTTTTATTTATTTATTGCTTTATTTCAGGCGAAATAACCCATACATGAAATTTGCACATAGAACAATGCAACAAAAACCAGAAAAGCAAATAGGCTGCGCATAGATTGAGCTATAGGCCTAAAACAATTACTTATAGAATTAGGCATACAAGGCTATAATAAGCTCAGAACATCAAAACACTTAACTAGCATATTAACATTATCCAGCAAGCACAGTGATATAGTAAATATAATTACAGTACAGTGATATAGTACAGTGATATAGTAAACATAATTGCTCTAGTAAATATAAATTTTCTCTCTTAGTGCACTGCCTACTGGCTGGAATAAATATAAATATATGCATATATAATTGCTACATTTGGTATCTAAAACCTCAAGTACCATATATAGTAAATATAATTGATATAGTAAATACAAATTTATATACACTTGTAATTACTGAATTTGGTATCTAAAACCGCAAATACCATGTATAGTGAATATAATTGGTATCCGGGGTTGTGGTTTGTAGACGTTGTTCGAATGAAATGAAAGGACGTGTATTCACTTAGATCTGTAGAGATAAGCTCATTAGAGACTCAAGATCTAATCTCACAGTGTTGTTGTAATGCGCACTCAATCTTCTCTCATTGATTCTACTTAACCAATCTGTTATGTATTATTAAACTTATTGTGCAATGTTGTGACGTATTTAATATTTGATTCAATGCATATTTTATTCTTAAACTTGTTTGCTTTAGTTTTCACTTCATCGGAAAGAGAAGGTAGTCGTTAGATGTAAATCTATAGTAGAGCTAATGAATTTAGTAGAGCTAATGAATTCAGTAGATCTAATGAATTCATTAGAGCTGATGAATTCAGTGTAGAGCTAATGAATTCAGTAGAGTTAATGAATTCACTAGAGCTAATGAATTCATTTGAGCTAATGAATTCATTAGAGCTAATGAATTCAGTAGAGCTAATGAATTCAGTAGAGCTAATGAATTCAGTAGAGCTAATGAATTCAGTAGAGCTAATGAATTCAGTAGAGCTAATGAATTCATAAGAGCTAATGAATTCAGTAGGGCTAATGAATTAGCTCTCTAATTCATAAGTAGAGCTAATAATTTATTAGAGCTAATGAATTCAGTAGAGCTAATGAATTCAGTAGAGCTAATGAATTCAGTAGAGCTAATGAATTCAGTAGAGCTAATGAATTCAGTAGAGCTAATGAATTCAGTAGAGCTAATGAATTCAGTATTGATAGCATTTGAATGCTTTTAGCTGCTATTCTACATGTATTAGTGATTGTATTAGTGTTTAGCCGGTCTGTAGTTGTAGATTTATGTTCTTATATCTACTTATATAACTACAATTTCTATTCTTTTTGTTACGATTGTATACATGATATCCTGTAATACTAGCTGGTGCCATTGATTACTATTTACATTGGTTGCTATTTATTACTGCTTATTACTAAAACGAGTCTTTACGTATGAGGCTTTGAAAGCTTCACTCTAGTAGATCCCTGCTGAGTTCATTGTAGTGTGTAGTTTTTTGGTTTAATCTCTTTTATCCTACAGCAATTGCCATTTATAATTTGAAATTCTTTGTTTTCTGGTTAAATGCCCTACCTGGGATCTATAGGTGCTAGTTTCAAAGTATCATACATATCCATCAAGTATATCCTCTACCCGACTAAATCCACATTAAATTTAATTTCACTAATTTCATATTTAAATGTTACATTATCCTGTTTGCTGTTGAGTTTTAAGACGACCCATTGTCTATGGGCGTTGATTCGCTAGTCTCCATTTTTAGTTCCTAATCTCTTTTACAGTTTAATGCCATTTTCATCATTATTGTTTCTTATCTCTAATTTTTCTAATTTACTATGTTTCTACATATTATATGTTGCTATTTTGCTATGTTTCCGGTAGTCAGCTAGATAGAGCTCAATTGTGCTCTTTCTGACGACCGTTTTATTTGAGTTCTGTCTCGTTTTAAACGCATCTTGTATGATTTTATTCCATTATAAACAGATGATCATGGTTCTCTGTCTCTCCTTCTCCCCCCCTCTCTATCTCCCCTTTCTTTAAATATTAAATATTATGTTAAATATTATTGTTATTCAGTTTAAAATATATAAAAGTAGGCACCGATATGGAAATAGTTCTATTTTATATATTACTTTGATTTCTCGTATAGAACAAGAAAAACATGTTAAATTCTGTTCATTTAGGTGTTTAATAATTATAAATATTCACATGTAGTTTTATTTTTAAAATTTTTGTGCAAATATTTATAAAGTCATATTTAGTAATTCATATTGCATGATCGATCTTTACTCGGAATCTAGTAGCTGGAGAATGTTTTAATTTGTTACATAATGGATATGGCTTGGATATCATTGATGCTAATTAAGTTGATGAAGCTTTTTGAGTCATATATATATAGAATACGTATATGTTTTTTTTAGTCCCGACCCACCATTCCTAGTTAAACTGGGAATCGAGGGAAATAACATTACAGATTCAGAGTCAGAAAGCAAATTATAGCTTGTTTAAGACTCATTCAAAACCCTAATAAAAATATGCCTACAAAATTAGTTAACAAAAATGCATAGATATACTTAACTAACACAACAAAATGGCGATGATTCTTATGAAACTTTGTTTCTATAGTGCTCGACGTTGTCATTGACGACAGGAGCACTCTAAATATTGTTGTTGTTGCTGCTGGCTGACACAGCAGTTAGAAGTTGTCATAAAGTGCTAGATAATGTAGAATTAGATTTATAGATAAATAGATTTATACATCAATTTATAGATAAATAGAAATATAGATTTGGAATTTCCTATAATTTGTTATAGGCCTAGTTGGTCACCGGCTCTTTTTGGTAAATGTACGTGTATAATGTAGTTTTCAGTTTTATATTGAACTATGTGTTATTAATATTAATTGTTATTGGTTAAGTGTTTAGAGAGTCTCCAACATGCATATTATTGCTTCCTGGCTCTGCAACGTTATGTTAATATCAAGGATTATGTGTTGTTTAGAACGCAGCTGTCTAAGCTGGACGCTGGCTCGTGGAAGCAAGCTCTAGCAGCTAACAGCAGCAGTCGTGTTGTGGGCAGCAGCAGCAGCAAGGGCTCATCAGCTGCTGCACCCCCCGCCTGGTTGCAGCTGTACCTGCACGCCTGTAAGCTGCTGGACCTAGCCCTCAGCCTACCTGCTGACGTCATTCCTCAGTTCCAGCTGTATGATTATTATAATAATGCTCTAATAATAATTAGTAAATAAGGAGAGAACGATGATGATGATGTTGTAATTAGTAAATCAATTCCAGCTGTATGATTATTATTATAATAATGCTCTAATAGTAATTAGTAAATTTATAATTAATTATTAGTATGTTCCAGCTGTATGATACTCGTTTAGTTATTTATTATAATATTGCTCTAAATATAATTTGTAAATCAAGGGAGGAGGATGGCGATGATGATGATGGCGATGATGATGATGATGATGATGATGATGGCGATGATGATGATGATGATGATGATGATGATGATGATGAAGATGATGATGATGATGATGATAATGAAGATGATGATGAAGATGATGATGATGAAGATGATGATGAAGATGGTGATGATGATGATATAATTAGTAAGTCAGTTCCAGCAGTTTGGTATTTTTTGAATTATTTATTATAATATTGCTCTAGATATAATTTGTAAATCCATTTCGGGTAAATGATATCTGCTTTATTAAATTTTTTTTATATGACATTTTAAACGTTAATTTTTAAAATTAGTAACTTCAGATTAGTTTAATTTGACTTCATTTGGATATAATTTGTTAAATTTTATATATGGATATAATTTTATATTTGGATATAATTTATTAATTAAATCATTAATAAGGATATAATTGTTTAACTCTCACAACTGCTGCTTTGTTTCAGATACCGATGGGCATTTGTGGGTGAGGGTGGCTCAGCGACCCCTATAGATGTGGCGGACAAGAGGAGATTGGGGAGGGAGCAACCCCCCAGCTTTGTGCCTCATGTTATAAAAATAGCAAGACTTATGCATGCTAAGGTTTGTATGTGTATCTATACGTATATTTGTATTTGTGTGTGCGTATTGTATGGCTGTGACTATGTGTGTCTATGTGTGTGTTTGTATCTGTGTGTGCGTATTGTATGGCTGTGACTATGTTTGTCTATACATGTGTTTGTATCTGTGTGTGCGTATTGTATGGCTGTGATTATGTGTGTCGATACGTGACAAACGTCAACTGTTATAGTTGGGCCCAAATATTTGAAACTACTTACCTGCTCCAATTTTTTTTATATTTTACAGTGGATCTAGTGGTAGATATTTAACTGAAATTTAACGTCAGTTTTACTGATTGTAGACTGTATCAGTGACCTGTGTTGATCATTATACAGCCTCAACCTTACTATGTTGTATTAAATCATTTATCTTCATTCATTTTACTGTTTCTGTTTATTTTCTACAGTTTGGTCAGATTCCTCTGCTACCCTACCCCACTACCTGTCTGACATCCTCTAAAGATTCAAATTCTCCTGGGGCACAAACAGGTGGGGGGCTTCACGGCCCCTTCCTGACCGCCCCCCGGGTGGGAACCCTCCAAGATCTGTGCGGATTCTTCGCCACTATCTACTCGATCATTCAGCAGAACGGAGGGCTTGACGACCCCGCCTATAGACCCAGTGACCCCCAGGCTGGGCAGCTTCATAACGGTCTTTCTGATGAGAAAAACCCGAGCAAGGGGCAACACAGTGCTGCCAGTAACTCCACAAAAAGCTCCAACATGTCCCGCTCTCTGTCAGCCCCTGACGTCAGCGATCTGAGACCTTTGCTAGGCAACGACCCGTCGCCAATGGATACTGAGAGAAAGTCAGTGACGTCATCGACTCCGCTGTCAGATTTGCCGCTAGTAGAGCAGATTGTTATTAGAGACATGCTGGAATTACTTCCTGCTAAATAGTCCACTGACTAGAGACATGCTGCAGTTACTTCCTGCTAAATAGTCTACTGACTAGAGACATGCTGCAGTTACTTCATGCTAGATAGTCCACTGACTAGAGACATGCTGCAGTTACTTCATGCTAAATATTCCACTGACTAGAGACATGCTGCAGTTACTTCATGCTAAATAGTCTACTGACTAGAGACATGCTGAAGTTACTTCCTGCTAAATAGTCCACTGACTAGAGACATGCTGCAGTTACTTCCTGCTAAATAGTCCACTGACTAGAGACATGCTGCAGTTACTTCCTGCTAAATGGTCTACTGACTAGAGACATGCAGAAGTTACTTCATGCTAAATAGTCCACTGACTAGAGACATGCTGCAGTTACTTCATGCTAAATAGTCCATTGATGAAATCTCGGATTGGCAATCTTTATGAAAGATATTCTGGAGAACTTTTGCGACTTTTTGATTCATTGAGAAAATTGTTGCTCGAGCAGGAGAATGTATTCTGTGATTTCAGCATTTGCTGAGTGCTATTAGATTTATCATGTCGTACAATTGTTGTGTGGTGGTGATGAATTTTTTAGTTTATTTTTCTTTAGTTCATATATTCAATACATAGAATAACAATCCATAATACAAACGTGCAACTCATACCGTAGTATCAGTTAAATAAAGAATATACAAATAGAAATGTTATATTAATAGAAACATGAAGGAAATATTTTTGGAACAAGGAGTTGGAAAACTCCGTATGATTACATTGACACAAACGTGTATTAATTTAACACAAAATTTGCAAAAGATTTAAACTTAAAACCATTATTATCAGTAATCTGTAGTGACAGTGTAACTACTCAAAGATTGTTTAATTATATTGTCATATTACTTGGCATACAACTGTTGTCATACAACGATTATCATACAAAGGTTTTCATGTGGTGATATAATTTTGTGATGTAAAATGCGGTAAACAAAGTTTTGACTTGAAAGAGAACGAGAAACGGACTATTGGTTGGAGGTTTTACTGTGAAAATCTGTGAGAAGATTGTCTAGTGCTATAAACTATTGTTGAAGTATTTATATTTTTCGAACATGTGCCGGTCTATTACGCTGTTGTGGTAGTGGAAGTTTGCACTTTATGTTTCTTATTTTTAATATTGACATTGTATTTTGAATAATAACGTAATGACTGATTGATCAAGTTACGTATTGATTGGCTGAATCACTAGCTTATGGTTTACTTGGTTTATAGTGATTAACCGATGAGCCAAATGATTGATTGATTGACTGATTTATTGATTAATTGACAGATTTAATTTAATTTGTGCTGCTTTGTATATATGGTACAGATGCTACAGATGCTATATTTAGTTTAATAAGAATGCCTTGAGTATTGGAAGAAGAATATCTCGGTCATCGTGTGGCCAGTGGGGCATTATGAGACAGCGTCAGTTTTCTCATCGTAAGATGATCTTAGGAGACAATCCAACTTTCACAGAGTCTCAAAGCTTTAAATGTAGTTAATAAAGTAGCTGATGTTCTTGGCGCAGTGTTGCCATTTGTCTATAAAAATATGCTGTGTCAGCAGCAAGTCTGTGTTGAAGTTATTTATCGTATAAAATGAGCAAGAAAGTTAGTAATGTTCTGTCAAAAATTCATTTTCAGCTAAATAATGGCGTAATTCTGGTCTTACTAATAGATCTCAATTTTTTTTCAATAATTAGTTTTTGTTTCTGAAGCTGTAAGTAACAAATGGTAGATATCTATAAATTTAAACTGCCAGGCTACTCTGTTTCGTTTAAGACAATGAACGAATAAATGGTGTTTTCCAAACAAAAGCTACACTGAGGAAAGTACACGTTTCTAGATGTGTGAGATCTCTCTATCTATTGGAGTCGTACGGCATTTCTGGGCTAAACCATTACAGTTTTCATTTTCCTTTTGGCAAATTGCTTCGAATAATGATTATACTGAATCTATGTATTAATTAGTGCTAGAGTATTATTCATTGTCAGTACTATGTATGTTAGGCTACTCTTTATAATATATGCAGTTCTTGTCTAATCTAATCTCAATTTTCCTGAATCTATAATTAAATCTTATTTATGGCTACATACCTGTAGACAAATGTACCGGTTTCGTAACTTTTCTTGTTCTTGTCTTTTATCAGGCTTCTTCTATGTTAATTATTCCGATCATTACTTAATAATTCAATTAATTAATCGAAATTAGTACTTAATTAGTTAAGGTCAGTTATGTGCCGCCTCTATCGAGTTAAAATAGCATTAATTCTGTGAGTTAGTACTTGTGACATCTGGCGAAACAACTTTGATTCGCTCACATACACACATACACACACATACACACAAACACATATAATGAAACTGCTCATTATCTTATGGTTAAGCTTGGCTATTTAATTGATCAGCTTTTTATTAGTACAGAGAACTGATGAGCCTTAGGAGCATCTGTCAATAACAAATTGAGGGTTTTCTAATGCGTGACTATAATATTTATTATTATTATTATTATTTTTTTTTAATTTTATTTTTTTTACCCCGGTGTAAAGAACCTGGGGTTTGATAAAAACGATTCGAGCAATACGTGCTGAATCGCCGCCCGGCTACTCGAGGTCATCAAACGGCTTAAAAGAATTATTGAAGCAGACTGCATTAAATCTTTGCAAAGTCATGGAAAGCCTTTGCCAAAGAAAAGAAGTCTCTCGCTTACGCCGGTTTGCTCTGCAATAAGTCTGCCTATGCCATTATTATTGTTATTATTAGTAGTAGTAGTAGTATTATTATTACTAAGACCCACAAGTGTTGGTAGATATTAGTGGTATGGATGGATATAGCTGGTCTAGATGTATAACAAGAGTGGCATATGTTTATCATCAGGCTTTATAAATGCTTAATAAAAGCTTAATAAATGCTATAAGGTGTTGAAACTTGAAACATAGATCTGAAATTTGTGCATTTAGTATCGTGTAGTCGTATAGTATAGTTTTGTACATGTGGCTACATCTGGTGAGTATCGTAACAATCAGTGTGACAGATTTGTATTGACTACGTGCATGATCGCTATATTAATCCCTCGTGATAATGCCAGCTACCGTTAGTTTAACCAATTAATAGATCCTCGTTCGATATACCCGATATCACCTCTAAGCTAAGAATCTTGACATCCCTGACATTACCTTATGGCGAGGAACCGGACGTTAAATTCTTATTGATTGATTGAGAATCGGGCGATAAAGCTTTATTTACTGAGTGATTGAATATGTAATATTTGAAATCTGTGCTATATTTCGTATCGGAAAATTAAAGAGGTGTAGTAACATAATTTGAAGTTTTGTGCTGAGTATGACACACGTGACATTTGTAAGCAAAATTTTAGATTTTATCTTTCATTAATGCATCAGCAATAAAAATTCATGTTTGTCTCTCTCTCTGTCTCTCTCTCTCTCTCTCTCTCTCTCTCTGTTAGTGCACTGCCTACGGGCAGGTCCACGGTATATAACGCCTCCATTCTTCTCTGTCTTCGCTTTCCACTTCATGTCCACATATGAGTGGATCTTTAAATCATCTGGGATATCATCTATTCCGGCTGCTTCCCCTTCTAAAAGCTATTAATTGCAGAATAAATTTCCTCCTTCATTATATCGTGGCCCCTTTTATCGTTTTCTACTATATTTTCTTCTATTTTAAAATCCTCTTGAACTGGTTTCCTAGCCTTATCATACAATTGCTCTACATATTCTCTCCAACTTTCTTTTATTGCTTTCAGCTCTGTCTTAGTCTTCAATTTCCCATCTTTACCCAATATACTAATGTTCTTCTCTCCTTTCTTTTTCTCATCGGTTCCAGTCAATATTCTGACTTTCTAGTCTAAGAGATCTGACCTCCCTCTTCTATCATTCTCTGCTAAATCTTCACACTTTTCCTCCGTCAATGATCTTTTGCTTTGTCTGTAATTCTTCTAACCTCATTGTTTAAGCTTCTATATTTCGTTCGAATGTTTAAGCTTCTGTATTTCCAAGTCCATCCCAGCCTAGGCTGATTGCGCCACTGCTCCGGGTTAGAGGTCACATTTCTTTACACCTTTTTTAGTCTTTTATATATATATACTGTATATATATATATATATATATATATATATATATATATATATATATACATGTATACACACACACACACACACACACACATATAAATATATATTGGTGTGTGTGGTTATATATATATATATATAATTATATATATATATATATAATATAATATATTATATATATATATATATTTATTTATTTATTTATTTATTTATATATACATGTATATAGTGGTTAAAGTGGAAATTGAGAGCTAGTGAAACGGTCACAATTTTTCGGGCCCCCTTCCATTACACAAGGCCCCAATCAAATATGGGCCCCTAGAGGGTAACGCACTTCAGAAAAAATAGAGCTAGAGGAACTGATCTAGTTACCCCGCGTTCGCCCTCCGCCCCCGCTTTAACCACTGATCTTACATATTTACACATACAAATTGCCTTAAACAATGAAAATGCGTTCAATTTTTTACCGGTAGGCCTAAGGGGGGCGGGACCCCTGGGATCCGAGCCTTTGATAAATGATTATAAACGATACGATCGATTGAACCGAATACACTTAACAATCCAGAAGATTAGTACTGTCTGCTGTCTTAGGTCCATGAACGGTGTCCTAGAAGACAGTGAAATTGTTTGTTGGAGTATCTCAAAGATTCATAATGTTTAATTCTTGTACAAAAATGCTAACAAACTGTAGCATTTCATTTCAAAGATGCAACAATAGAATAAAGAAAAGCAGATCTGTGGATGTAACATACTGTATGGTGATAGTTCAAAATGACACAACTTTACTGATATCTTTGAATGTCTTAATAGCATAGGGGTAACGTCATGAAGTATTAAATGTAGATCCTGAGGTGAATTGAACTCTCGTGGGTTCGAATCCCAGCCGCGTTGATCTGAGAGTGAAATCTCGGACATTCACTGGACTGGCTACACGGAAAATGGTCTAAATTGCGTAACGGTTTAAACATGTGGTAATAAAAGTGATAGATATCAACACAGTTGATCATTTCACTATAACGCGTGTCTACTTTGTCATGCTGAAGTAATGAAACAAAAAGAGAAACTACTATCCTACAAGTCATTAAATTACGCCACTCTCTTAACTATTGTAGTTTTCTTCGCAAGTTCTCAGACTTTTTCTCTAGTCATATCGTTATTTTTATGTCTACTTTACTTTTTTTCATAAATTCATAAATAAATTCATAAATAGGTCATAAATTCAGATGAGTAATCGTGTAGATAGATATTAAAATATTAGAAATAATTCTTAAAGATTACTAAACATTTAGAGCAGGACTGTGTCGTTATTTAAGCATGTTACATTTAAAACAATAAATAAACAAATCAGTAGGAAAATAAAGTCATTTTATAACTAATATATTATTGTTGCTAAAATTCATTGACAAACATAAACCAAGACAACATAAAACATTATCTTTGGTGTTGTTAGAATTTCTGGCTGACTTAACTTTTGTCGAACAAAATCGAATTAAAGAAAATATTCTTAAAGATACAGGAACAACATGATGCATTAAACTTATACGTAGGCCTACATGCCGTGTCCGTAAATTCATAGTGAAATTTTGTGTAACTTATATTGAATAATTGAACCGCAGCAGACGAATGATTGGGTATAAGAATTTTATCGACTTTAAAACATGAATTTGTAATAAATGTGTGTATAATGCGCAAATTTTTGCTTAACCATACATCTTAATAATGAATGTCTTAATAGAGTAGGGGTAACGTCATGAAATTTTAAATGACAGATCCTGATGTGAATTGAACCCTTGTGGGTTCGAATCCCAGCCGCGCTGATCTGAGAGTAAAATCTCGGACATTCACTGGACTGGTTACACGGAAAATGGAATAAATTGCGGAACGGTTTAAACATGTGGTATTAAAAAGTGATAGATATCAGCATAGTTGATCATTTCACTATAATGCGTGTTTACTTTATGTTTTTACTTTAACATCAATTCATTTACTTGCTTTTTAGAAAGATATTGGCAGATTTATTTTTAGCTGCTTCTTTCGTAAAACTACGTTATTTCAAGATGTCGGAAGCCTGGCTCCTGGCATTTTCTCTACTGGACGGATTGGTTCTTCTCATTCTTGCCGTTTACTTTGTATCCTTTAAATGTTGTTAGATTATAGTTTTAAACATTCAAAGTACTGTTTGCTCTAATGCTGATATATTTCATGAAGTGTTTCTTGTATCTTTTTCTATTCGAAGACTGGTTAAATGCATAAACAGCTTATTAAGAAATTTTTAAAGAGAGTTTGGTGAAAGGCAGTTAAGCGTACTAAATGCTAACTCCCTCATTAGTTTGTAGAAATTTTGTCGCTAATTGTTAAAGTAATACTTGATGGTTCGTCATATATATTTCAGCTAACTGTCAATTTGCGATTTATGCGCAAAGATACACCAAGGCTTCTGAGTATCATTGATATTGAAGAAGAGCATTAATTTGATTTTCATTATTGCCTTATGTTTTGATGCTGCTATTTTAAATTTTAATTGTTGTTCTTAAAAATTCCTTGATGGTTTTGAAAAATAGAAAAGTTGCTTGGTTAAGATTTTGACTTTCATAGTGCATTTAATTAATTAGTCACTAATTAGTATGAGAGGTCAGTATGAGGGTGATGAGTGAAACTACAATTCTACATGTATTTAGACTTTATGCATGCAATTTAACTAGAATTTGATCAGTCTTCTCTTTCAGGCAACAATTAATGGTCCCCATTAAATTATTAATTTATGGTTTAATGTTTTAAAGTATTTCTACTATTTCATTGGTTTTAAATTCTAAGTTTTCAAATTCATTGGATTTCACCCTTATTTAGTGGTTTGTAGTATAATAAATTTTTCAAACTCCACGACCTATTGTTTGCTACTTAATCTATTGTGATTCTTAATGACTCTACACAGATTATCACACTTTCAGATCTAGAATGTGACTATATAAATGCTAAGACATGCTGCTCTAAGCTGAATCAGGTTTGCCCTTTTCTTAAATAATGCTGAAACTATTTGAATCAAACGTAACATGCCATAGTTATTTAATTAATATATTCATTTCTACTGCAATATTAGAGCTTAGTGAATCGTACTATTGAAATGCTGAATGTTCTAAATATGCAGAGTCATAATTGCTGAGACATAGGTGTAAAAATTAGTAAGGTATATAAAATAAAGGAAGGGTAAGAAAGTTTAGGGTGTATAGGGTGTGTTAGGTTGAGTGAAACGAAGTTATGCAGACAGAATTGTGTGGAGAAATCTCACTATCTCTTGTCTATTTGTGCAATTTTTTTGCAGCTTTAAAATAAGTTGTGTGTTTGAGTGTATGAAGTAATGTCTTATAGAATGTAAAAATGACGATTCACTTCCAAAGCACTCAAGCTTATAAATTAGATGGTTAGGTTAGTTTTGCTAGCTGCCATTGATTAAAATCATGAGTAAAGTTTCAATCAATTTCCCAGCGGTTCACAACTTTTATTCACTCTATATGATATCATCTTTTGTATTAGACAGAACTGGAGCCAGTGGCGATGTCGGTAGGATATTTGACCGCGGATCAGTATGTGGGGGTTCAAATCCTGGGCTCGCCCGTCACTCACATCGCTTTCGTGTGAGGAAACTGACGTTAACATTAGCTTTTTAGAAAATGGCTGTGTAAATGTTGGTCATGTCCTTGACAAAGTGGTTCCTGTCTCCATTAATTCGGAAGTTTGGGTTCCTACCGGGACTTGAGGTCCTTTAACCTTATACACTGATGTCATCACTACTAATTAGTGATAGATAGATCGACTGATTGATTGATGTATTGATTGACTGATTGATTGATAGAGAGATGATGAACTGATTGACTGATAGATAGATTGATTGATTGATAGAGAGATTAACTGATGGATAGATAGATAGATAGATCGACTGATTGATTGGTAGATGTATTGATTGACTGATTGACTGATAGAGAGATTGATTAACTGATTGACTGATAGATTGATAGATAGATGGATTGATTGATTGATGTATTGATTGACTGATTGATTGATAGTGAGATGATGGACTGATTGACTGATAGATTGACTGATAGATAGGTTGATTGACAGATCGATCGATAGAAGGATTGATTATATTTCAGGTGGTTCTACCAGAGATGGGATTGCACATTGCTCTTATGCTGGCTCTATTGTTCGCTGGTCACTGGTTTCTATTCTTACTAAACGGACCTCTGGCTGCTTGGCATATATACCGGTATTAATCTCTTTCTTTGTGCACGGCCTACTGGCAGGTCCATGGTATATAATGCCTCCACTCATCTCTATCTTCTGTTTTCCTCTCCATGTTAACATACAAGTGGATCTTTAAATCTTGTATAACGTTTGTCAGGGTTCGTACTTCCAGTTATGGAAGCGCACTTGTGGAAACAATATGTTTTATTGAATTGTTGTATTGTTGTTGCTGTCGCGCGTAGCTGCGAAAAAGATGAGGCGGTTTGTTGTGAGCGATGATAGAAGGACTTGGGGTTTTGGAGTGATGTTGATTAGTTAGATTTAGTTTTGAGGTGATTTTCCAAGTCCTTTGTTGAGTTATAGACGATAGTACCAGGATACTAGTCATATATATTTTAGCTTATAGTACCAGGATACTATTGGGGTAGTTATATCGGAGTGCCAGTGAGGCTTACAAGTCCAGGGGTCTATAGCAAGTTTATGTATAGTAGTAGCTAGTTTAGGATTACCACGCTAGTTTTAGTTCTTATTACACTATAGCACTAGGCTGCATAGTTTAGTTCTAACCTAGTCGTCTAGACTATAAATTAGTTATAGTAGTTGTTTCAAGGGTGGTTCTTTAAAGTTATAGTTTAGCTATGTGGTATTGAGTAGAAGGTCTTATTGTGTTGAATTGGATTGGAATGTAGGAGTTATAATATTGTGTTATGTTTGATTCTGAGTTTACCATGCCATCATTCATGTATTAATGTTCTTATTTTTTTGGTATTAAATATTACTTTATTATTTAACTTCTAAGCATGGATTTTGTCGTGTTTATAGTTAGTATAGACTGAAGTTATTGAGGCCGGAATAGGGTTTAACGTCCGAGTCTGACAAGTGATGACTCAGACGAAGATCCTGTCCTGACATTCTGGTGCCCAGACGAGTGTTTGAACTAAGGAGAATGAGTTATTTATAGAATTAGTTCATTCAGAATTAGCAGTAGTAGAATCATTAATTGATTTTTGATTGTCATCATTTGAAAGCAGAATATTAAATCGTGCTTTGTTCTGATAGTTAACTGGTACCTTTGGACCTGTGTGAATAAATATGTTAAGATGAATAAGGAATTAGTATTAGAATATTATTATTAAATTTGGTTGTAAAGTAAATTTTTACTTGAATATAAGAACAAGGATGTGCCATCTTGAATTTTGTTACTATTTGTACTGACTAGGAGTGAGTATTTATGAACGCTCAATAATATTAGGGACAGTTAATGTACGATAGATATTAAATTCTAGGTACATGACAACTTTGAGACTCTGAATAGAAGAAGATTCTAATAAATTAAAATACAATACACAAATATGAGAGATGAATTGTAACCAACACAACTATTTGATTTAATTAATTTTGCAAATACTGCTGTGTTTGTGTGTTTTGTGTGAGGGATTGATTGCTGTCGGGGATTGATTGATAGTGCGACTTTTTGAAATCGACAGCGAATTAAATCTACAGCAGCAACACATAAGTATAATTCCACTCTATTTACCAAGCTCGTACGCTCGTGCCAAGAAAATGGCAGATAAACCTGCTGATAGGCCACGAAGAACGGTATCGGCGGCAACCAAGAAAGGAGAAAGCAGTCCGAATCCAGAAACTGAAGAAGGTCACGAGGAACAGAAACCTCAAGCCTCACTACAGACTTCTGAGGTGATGTCGTTATTAACACATCTAATGTTAGCAAGAGAAGAAGACAGAAAGGAAAAATTAGAACGGGAGGAGCGAGAAAGAAAAGAAAAAGCTGAAAGAGAAGAAAGAGAAAGAAAAGAAAAAGTTGAAAGAGAAGAAAGAGAAAGAAAAGAAAATGCTCAAAGGGAAGAAAGAGATAGAAAAGAAAAAATAGAAAGGGAGGAACGTGATAAGGATCGAGAAGAGAGAGCTAGAACAGAACGTTTAGAACTTCAGAAACAATTAGCATTGATGGAAGAAAGACGCATAGAAATAGAAAGCAAAGAAAGAACAGAGAAACTAGAAAAAGAAGATAATGAACGAAAAGGAAGAGAAAAAATTGAACTGAGTCAAATAGCGCTACACGAAAGTCTGATTGAAGTTAGACAAGATGAGAATCGTAGACAGTTGATAGCTCAGCAGCAGGAAGCGAAACGAGGAAACAGACTTAAACAAGCAGCAGACGTTACTAGAGGGGTTCTCTTTCCTATGCCAGAAAAACCAGCTGATATT
Organism: Enchytraeus crypticus; assembly: GCA_905160935.1. NCBI lineage: Eukaryota > Metazoa > Annelida > Clitellata > Enchytraeida > Enchytraeidae > Enchytraeus > Enchytraeus crypticus. The sequence continues at coordinate 440,467 of CAJHZI010000343.1, forward strand.
CCTCCTTATTTCACGCAGATGGATCAAATATTCAATGCCTGTGAAGTTGATGATGATCTTAGAATCAATTTACTGACTCCGTTTCTAAATGAAAAAGCGAAAACAGCTACATTAATCATGACGGCTGAACAATCGAACAATTACGAACTGTGGAAAAGTGTAATTTTGAGAGAATTCCATTTAACTGCCACCTCATATAAGAAGCAGTTTAATGAAATGTCCAGAGTAACAGGTGAGAGCTGTAGTCAATTTCTAAGTAAATTAACAGCTACTTACAAATACTATATTGCAGCACGAAAAGTAACTAATTACAATGAATTACTCGAACTAGTGCTAAGTGATCGTTTAAGAGACAGTTTGCATCCAAATTCGAAGCATCATGTAGAAGATAAGGAACAAGAGACATGGTTAGATCCAGTAGCAATGGCCGAAAGGGTTGATCAGTTTGAAGCTTCAAGGGGGTATAACCACAGAAGCGAAAGCAGCTTGCATAAAGACAGAGCATTTCCAAATGTGAAATCAGTTTCAATTTCACGACACTTTCCAAGGAGAGAGAATTTAGATAAGAATACCTACAGGAGCAGAGCTTATTATACTCCAATGGAAGGCAAATGGAAAGATAGAATTATATGCTACAATTGCCAACAAAGAGGACATGTGTCGTCAGAGTGTAGAAGTAAACCGAAACAGTACTTAGATCGGAAACAGAATAACTATTCAGCAGAGAAAAGAAGAAATCAAGAAACCAGAAGAAATTGGTGTTTCAGATGCAACAGTGATCAGCATCAAACCAGAGATTGTCCAACAAGACCCAATACTCTACCAGAAGCCTGTTGGTTTTGTGGAATAGTTGGCCACAAAATGTTACAATGCCCGAAAAACAACCAAAATGAAACAAAACCTAAAAGTATACGTCGAGTAGCAGTATCAACATATCACGAAGACAAATCAGAGGTGAAAGATGAAGAAATATTAAATAATCAACCAATTCCAATGAAGGGATTTGCCAGTTTTGATGGAATAAAGGTACCATTTATCTGTGACTCAGGAGCTGATATATCAGTAATCAAATCTAGCATGCTACCAAATGATCTAATAACTAAGCAATCTTCATTAGGAAGTATTTATCTCAAGTGTGCCTGGGGTATCAAGGCTAAAGCTGAAGTAATAAAGATACCAGTACAGTTAATATTAGACAGCCAAGAGAAGAAGAATAAGAACCATTCAACAGCACTATTGTGTTGTGCTGTAACAGATCGACTAGAATCAAATGAAGCCCTACTAACAGTCAAGGATGTTAAATCTCTGCTTCAATCAAATATTTATCACAGTTCAGCGACACAGATAACAGATTGTCTTGAAGAACAGGTAGTAAGAAGAGTGATGAATAACAATCAAGAAAATAAAGAAGAATCAATTAGTAAGGCTAATGTAGAAAAGTCTAATGAAGACTCTACATTCAACCTTCAGACTTTCAGCATACTCAAGGACTTAGATGATAATGCGAAAGAGAGATTTCGAGTACTACAGAAAGAAGACACTACATTATCAGTGATATGGGAAAAAAGTAACAAAAAGGAATCACAATTTTTTGTTCACCTTGAAAATCATCTCCTATATAGAAGAACGAAGTTAGCAGGAACTGAAATCTCACAACTAATATTACCAACTGAATACAGACAGCAGGTAATCTATAATGCTCACGACACATTATGGTCGGTCCATGTCGGAAATAGGAAAACACGTAAAAGAATTGAGCTGTATTTTTGGTGGCCGGGAATTAGCAGGCAAGTAGAATTCTACGTGAGATCATGTAAAGAATGTCAGAGTACAACACGGAAGACAAAACTCGACAGAGTACCGATTAGACCGGTGGAACGCGGAAAACAGGCATTTGACATTATTAACATAGACCTCATAGGGCCATTACCAGTAAAGAGTTCCCGAGGACATCAATATGTACTCTGTGCTATATGTAGTCTAACAAGGTATCCTATGGCAGTTGCATTAAAATCGCTATCTGCAAAAGAACTGTGTGATGCGCTACTGACATTATTTACAACATATGGCATTCCACGGGTGATTATAAGTGATAACGCAACAAACATGGTATCAGGATTGACCAAAGAATTGTACAGAAGATTTGGGATTGAATTAAGAACTTCGACTCCATATCATCCTGAAGGGAATGCAATGATTGAGAGATTCAACCAAACACTGAAAAAAATGCTGCATCATATCATAACTTCTCCAAATGCAAAGAGTTGGGACAAGACATTACCATTTCTATTATGGTCATACCGCGAGTTACCTAATACTACAACTGCAGTGTCACCTCACATGATGGTCTTTGGTCATGCAGCAAATGGTCCTCTATCAGTCCTACAGAATCATTGGTCTAGCAATCAACCGTCAGAAAAATCACAACCACTGAGGGTGCATAAATACCTAGAAAATCTCAAAATGGATCTAGAGACGTATCAATTGCTAGCAGCAGAAAATGCAAAGGAAGCTGAAGAAAATTATAGGAAACAATACAATACAAGAGCAAAAGCGAAATCATTTTCTATAGGTGAGTTAGTATTGATTTTGATGCCAGATAACTCACACAAGCTACTTGCTAAATGGGTAGGACCAGGAACTATAACAGAAGTTCTAGCAGACAACAGTTACAGAGTGGCATTAGACAATGGAGCTGTGAAGGAACTACACTCCAATAACTTAAGAAAATACACGCCCAGAGTTAACACGTTAGAAGTAGTATTCGAAGAAGATACGGACTTCGGAAAAATTGAAATGTACCCAGATAGTAAAGAGGTACAAGCGGAGGAGTTTGAAATAAAGCTTCAAGAAATGGATTTCATCCACCTGAGCAAAATCAAGCAAGAAGACTTACAAAATCTTCTAAGGAAGCATAAAGAAGTATTTAGTGCAAAACCAGGACACTGTCATGTGGTGCAACATGAAATAAATCTAAAATCAGATTTTGTGCCAAAACCAAGGAGGCAGTATAGAATACCTGATAAACTGAAAGAAGAAGTCGAACAACAAATAGATAATTTGTTAAAGGATGGAAAGATTAGACATTCCACAAGCGAATACGCTCATCCGATAATTGCAGTAAATAAGCCAGATGGAACTGTACGTCTGTGCACGGATTTAAGAATGGTAAATGAAGGAACTATTAATTGTGCCTATCCTGCAGTGATATCCGAAGATATTTTGATTAAAGCTAGTAAAGCGAAGTACATAACAACTCTTGACTGCACATCTGGCTATTGGCAGATTCCAATGAGAGAATCTGACATACATAAGACAGCATTCCACTCATCACGTGGATTGTTAGAATGGGTTTATATGCCATTTGGTCTAAAGACAGCATCAGCAACGTTTCAAAGAGCTATTGATATAATCTTACGCCCGCATGCTGAATTTTCAGCTTCATATATAGATGATGTGATAATTTTTTCTGCCGAATGGTCGGAACACCTGACACATCTTCAAAGAGTTTTAACAGCAATCAAGGATTCAGGCATGACGTTAAAGTTTAACAAGTGCAAGTTTGCTAAACCTAGAGTGAAGTTCATAGGACACATGGTGGGGTCTGGAGAAAGAACAGTGGTAGAATCAAAAGTACGAGCTATTATCTCTATTCCTGAACCAACGAACAAGAAATCTCTAAGATCGTTTCTCGGAATGTGCAATTTCTATCGCTCATACATTCCCAAATTTGCCGAAATAGCTAAACCTCTGACTGATTTAATGAAGAAAACAAGAGCAGATAAAATATTGTTCAATACCACTGAGAGAGAAGCTTTTCAGCTTTTGAAAAAGGAATTATCTAATGTTACTACATTATATTCACCGAAACCTGATCGTCCATTTATTGTTAGAACTGATGCTTCGGATTTTGCGATTGGCTCAATCTTATCGCAACTCGATGACGATGGTAAAGAATTTCCCATATCATTTGCCTCTGCGAAACTCAACGATACTCAGAGGAATTGGGCTACAATAGAGAAAGAGGCCTACGCCATACTCTTTGCGATGGAGAAATTCGACTACTTGATCTTCGGAAGAAAAATACTTCTATATACGGATCACTACCCGCTGAAATACATAATTAATTCAGCTCCAAAGTCTGCAAAGCTAACGAGATGGGCGCTTAGTCTATCACGATATGATATAGAAGTTTGTCATACTCCAGGTACTAGTAATGTATCCGCTGATTGTTTATCTCGTTATATTGAATAAAGTATCAGTATTATATTATGGAAATCTAATAATAATTTAATTAAATGATTCAAATGTGTGATGTACATAGAAAGGACTTGTTCTCGTGTTTGATAAGAATATAAAAATCTGAGTGACTGTTATATATAACAATAAGCAGTAATTTGTTTTGTATCTAAAAAATTTGAATCTCAATATAATGTATCTAAATTTAGTCATTGCTTATATGATATGTCTATATTATAGTAACAGAAATGATTAAAACACTTTGTGTAATGAATTATTTATTGATTGTAATTACATTATATTGCGCCTTCTAGATGTTCTTGTATTGGCAATGTGACTATCAAACATTCCATAAGATTTTGAATTAATGATTAAGTATTGCTTCATGAACTGAGAAAGTAGTTAGATAGTATTGGTCTCTGCAGACTACAGTGCAGCAATAGATGGTTTTATTAGTAAGCAAAATGAAGAGATTAAACGAAATATGTGATTTTGCCTATCTTAAGTCAGATTGTTTTGTTGAGTGTGTTTAGGTAATGCTAATTTCTTGGAATGAAGGTGTAGACACAGTGGTTAATGATTGATTTTGCTTTGTCTCAAGTTAAGTATTTAATTTTGTATATTTATTAGAAGTACTGTAAGATGTAATGAGTACTGCAAAATGCGATGTTATTGTATACCAAAGACGATAGTCGGTTAGATAACCTTTTGAATTTTGTAAAGTTTGTACATCAGATGATTGGTATTCTAGTTTTTGTACGGTTTGTTATATTAACTGTAAGAGTGAACTGTTTTGCAGATTTATGATTACGTTATATGTTACACTGAAGGTTTAATAAGTTAATTGTACCGTAGAAGTATTTGAAATGATCTGGTTCATATGTATACGGTGTTTTGCATAACTTTATGACGGGTCTATGCTAAAAGTTGAACTGTTTTAAGCAATGAATTCTATGTTATGGTCAGAAATGTTTTGAGCTTTATTGTTGCCTCAAAAGCTAGGGGAGGTGGTAAGGGTTCGAAGTGAAATATTTAGAAAAATTTAAGTTGTTCAAAGGTTGTTCTTTTAGTTGTTTTACGTTATGGGTATGAAGCACCGAACCCTTTGTTATCGCTTTCTTCGTCAAAAATATTTGCAGTTTTATATTTGTCTAAAAAGCTAGGGGAGGTGTCAGGGTTCGTACTTCCAGTTATGGAAGCGCACTTGTAGAAACAATATGTTTTATTGAATTGTTGTATTGTTGTTGCTGTCGCGCGTAGCTGCGAAAAAGATGAGGCGGTTTGTTGTGAGCGATGATAGAGGGACTTGGGGTTTTGGAGTGATGTTGATTAGTTAGATTTAGTTTTGAGGTGATTTTCCAAGTCCTTTGTTGAGTTATAGACGATAGTACCAGGATACTAGTCATATATATTTTAGCTTATAGTACCAGGATACTATTGGGGTAGTTATATCGGAGTGCCAGTGAGGCTTACAAGTCCAGGGGTCTATAGCAAGTTTATGTATAGTAGTAGCTAGTTTAGGATTACCACGCTAGTTTTAGTTCTTATTACACTATAGCACTAGGCTGCATAGTTTAGTTCTAACCTAGTCGTCTAGACTATAAATTAGTTATAGTAGTTGTTTCAAGGGTGGTTCTTTAAAGTTATAGTTTAGCTATGTGGTATTGAGTAGAAGGTCTTATTGTGTTGAATTGGATTGGAATGTAGGAGTTATAATATTGTGTTATGTTTGATTCTGAGTTTACCATGCCATCATTCATGTATTAATGTTCTTATTTTTTTGGTATTAAATATTACTTTATTATTTAACTTCTAAGCATGGATTTTGTCATGTTTATAGTTAGTATAGACTGAAGTTATTGAGGCCGGAATAGGGTTTAACGTCCGAGTCTGACAAGTGATGACTCAGACGAAGATCCTGTCCTGACAACGTTCCTTTTATATACCGTTATTTTTATTAGTTTTTCTATTCATACTAAATGGACCTGTAGCAGATTGTCATAAAAAACTAAAAAATCTAATGTTAACGTCTGTTTCGTCACTCGAAAGCGATGTCAGTGACGGGCGAGTCTAGTATTTGAACCCCGCACGTACTGATCCACAGTCGAGTTTCTTACCGACATCGCCACTGGCTCCAGCTGGTAGCGATGTTATATATACCGGTATGATGGCATACTGGTATGCGATGGCATAAATACCGGTATGCACTAATATGTGACACAAATTTAATCAAGTGACCTATTTATAGGCCAATCAGAAGTTTTTCTGTAAACCTCTTAACAGGGTTTCTGAAGTCTATAGAATGAATTTAAAGTAGTGGGACTTTATTGTCTTTGTTTGTTCAATGTAACTCATGTATTCAACAGCTGATTGATTGATTGCTTGTTTCATTGTTTGATCGATTGAAATATTGATTTACAGATTTAATTGATTGATTGCTTGTTTCATTGTTTGATTAATTGAAAGATTGATTTACAGATTGATTAATTGATTGATTGCGTTAGATATGCGTTCAAGCCGTCAGGTAACATAGGGGTGTATGACCCTGCTGAGATCTACAACAGACAACAGCTGAAGGGCTATATGAAGGAGTCCATGATCAAACTGGGATATCATCTCGTCTTCTTCTTTATATATCTCTACAGGTATACACATATCCATCTGCTTCTCACCTCCTCTATCTCTCTCTCTCTCTCTCTCTCAGTGGTGTAGGGTCCTCTATTTAGTTTATTCTGGTGATAAAATGATCATTTTCTTTTGTCGTATTTTGTAATATTCTGCAGTCTACATATTCATTCTTTCTTACCGTGAGTTGGTTTAATTTGATGTACCTTAATGCATTTTGACAAATTGCACTGTTCGGTCAAAAATTATATATAACATGTATATTATGCATGTTACATTTAATTGGCTTTTCTTCAAAAGCATAGAAAGCTTTAGAGGTTGACTTCACACTGCTTGACCTTGAATTTAGACTTTCTTAATTTATAATTCTTAATAAAATAAAATAAAATAAAATGGTGATAATATAAATGAAGCAAACTATTATCGTAAGAATATATTGTATTATTAGTATTATTATTATTATTATTATTAGTCTGACGATGAGTTCTGTAATATTCTAGATTAATGTATTTTGTTGTATTCCTTTATTTTGTTGTATTAATGTGTCTTGTTGTATTAATATACTTTTTGTATTCATGTATTTTGTTGTATTTTTCAGCATGATCGTTGCAATGATTAGCTAATGGAGAATTGGAGCTGAAATAGTTTGCCTTGATCTTCGTGTATTCATGTCTCAACTGTGCTGCTATTAACACTGACGCCACTATACTCTTGCTGGACTTGTAGATATCCTGACATTTCATTTTAGCTTTTTAATTTGTAATACCTGGCTAAATTTTACATATAATCCTTTTTTTCTGAAATATTGGCAAACATAATGTTTTAGAAAAAATCCCATCTCTTTCATTTTAAGTTAATACGAGTCCTCTATTCTGTAAATTTTTCCAGTCTAGACTTTGCCGTTGCTTAACTTATGATTCTTTCAAATCATTTAACTAAAAAAATCTTCCTTAAATATTAATTTGATTAGTAATTATACATTGAAATGAAATTGTTTTCATGTGAGAACAAATGCATTTAAGTTTACCGTGGTTTAGCGTGAACGTCTCGGTGGCTCAGTGTGTAAGCGTGTTCGGTAACAGCATGAAGATTCATTGCTGTTCCTGAGGTCCTGTGATCAATTCCCGGTAGAGCTGATCAGAGTGTAAAATCTTGGACATTCAGCATTCAGGGTATATCAATACACCAGACGTCTTGAAGAGAAGCCCTTCAAGCTTCTGACCTTGACGTTAAATCCACACCAAGCATGGTTTAACATAATTTCTCAAGACACAGCATCATTTTGTGCAATGGATGTTGTTGCTACTTGTGACCAGTCAGCATTTGTATTTCTCTGTTATTTAAGTTTTCTAATGTGTTTTGTATGTGACCACGGTTTTGCATTATGTTATTATTTTACTTTGGCTTGTAGATGCTTGTATGTGGTGTAAAACTATAAACTTGTTCTGAGCAGAAAATGAAATAAACTTGTTGATTATAATTATACAACCAACCGCAGATGATTTGTATGGGTAACTAATTTAGATACTGTATTTAACTGGTAAAGTTAACAATGACACATTTGAAGTGTTGTGGAGACCAGACTGACTGGGGGTGAGGGTGGCAGGTCTAGACTGACTGGGGGTGAGGGTGGCAGGTCTAGACTGACTGGGGGTGAGGGTGGCAGGTCTAGACTGACGAGGGTGGCAGGTCTAGACTAACTGGGGGTGAGGGTGGCAAGTCTAAACTGACGGGGGGTGAGGGTGGCAGGTCTAAACTGACGGGGGGTGAGGGTGGCAAGTCTAAACTGACGGGGGGTGAGGGTGGCAAGTCTAAACTGACGGGGGGGGGGGTGAGGGTGGCAAGTCTAAACTGACGGGGGGGGGGGGGGGGGGAAGATATTTGTACTTAGTAAGGTGATCATCAAAAATCTCTGTACCCTCGAATATATCTTTGATTATCAGTCGTGGAGTAAGCTTTCATTAGGAACGTTCCCAATCATTTCATGTAAATGTTTTACATTGATAAGCAGGAACGAAGGACATATTTCTACTTATGTGCAGTATAATATGTATAATAATGCTATTGAGTCATAACTATGTTAAAACTACTGCTGGTTTATAACTATGTGCAGTATAATATAAGTATAATATAATAGTCTATGTGCAATATAATAATGCCATTGAGTCATTTATAACTCTGGTCCTGACAGTCGTTTATCAGTCAATCTCTGTGTCTATGTTCTGCAATTACAATCAACAGTTAAAAGGGGGAACGCAGGAGAACTCAGTTCCCCTAGCTCTCATTGTTTCTGTGGTGCGTTCCCCTGGTAGTGGCCTATATTAGATACTAGTTGACCTGTAAATGCATTACAGAGGTCTAGACAAGTTCTGACCGTTCTCCTAGCTCTCAATTCCCACACTAATAACTGTTTACAATCATATGTATGTTCATCTCTTACATTTTCCTTATGGATCCTCAGTGAGATCAAGCAAAGAAGCTTTAGAGGTGGCCCTCGTTCTGCTCTATAATTAATAAGTGTCTAAGACCTTAAATATCGACCTAAGCACTTTAACTTCCTCGTACCATGAAATGGGCGTCAGGTCTTTAAATCTGTAAGCTCAGTAAAAAGTATAATATAATAAAATCTAGAGAAATCTATTAAATACAGAGAGTGTATCACGTGATCATGTCGATATTATGTATATTTGACAATTATATGACAATGCATCAAGTAATATTAATATACTCTCACGAGAGATTATTAATTATTACATTACATATTACACCTCATAATACAGTAATGTAATATCACATGATATTGCACAGCTTATGTACATCATGTGACATAATATTACATGACATTATGACATCATGTGACAATATTACATGACATTATGACATCATGTGACATAATATTACATGACATTATGACATCATGTGACATAATATTACATGACATTATGACATCATGTGACAGCATATTACATGACATTATGACATCATGTAACATAGTATCACTTGATATTGCATGACATTACTACTACATGCACTATCACGAAGTCATGATATTCGCTGATACGAAATACACACAATAGATAGGTATCATATAGGAAAGTAGAAATAGAGCTACAGTGCAGAGATGGATATTAATTCTAACAACAATAGGCTACTGGCACAGCATAGAGTGATTAATTATAAACCTAACTAAGAAAATAAACAGCAGAGTATGTGCGAGGTTCAAATCCTGGGCTCGCCCGTCACTGACATCGCCTTCGAGTGAGGAAACTGACGTTAACCTTAGATTTACCAGTATAATAGACAAGCTTCAGTCCAGTAGATAACTACGTCCTGTACACTGAAGCACCTGCGTAGTCTAGTTAACAGCGCATTTGTCAGAGCAGGTTAGCGGTTCGTTTCTGAGAGTATTCCAGGTCTTACCTGCTATATACACGTCAGTTTATGCACGGTACAGTGATGCACTAACAAGTGATAGTGATGCGATAACAAGTGATAATGATGTACTAACAAGTGATAGTGATGCGCTAACAAGTGATAATGATGCACTAACAAGTGATAATGATGCACTAACAAGTGATAATGATGCACTAACAAGTGATAATGATGCACTAACAAGTGATAGTGATGCCGGAACAAGTGTTAGTGATGCTGAAACAAGTGTTAGTGATGCACTAAGAAGTGATAATGATGCACCATATTATATTTATTATACAGTAGTCCTGAGAACTAGAGCAGTCAGAGCGGCATTTGAATTCCATACAATTAGGAGCAGAATCGCAGCCACATTGCTCGTTATCTGCATTAGTCACTGCTAGCAGACACGTGCAGTTATCGACAAGCAGATTCTCGGGTTTCTAGAACCCAACATAGTCACCAGGCTGCATACTCCGATAATTTATATATTGAGGTAAGATTTGTCAACAAAGCTATTGCTTGCAAAAACTGACAACAACTGTAACACCCTAACTCTCTCTCTCTCTCTCTCTCCACGACATCATCTTTGTGTGAGAAAACTGAAATAAAATCTTTATTGTTTGTATTGTATATCGCTTCAAGTCTCTTAAACGATAGGAACGGGGGTTTACCCCTCCTCATAAAACAACACCCACTGAAACCCTAAGCATAATTCTAGCAAATAGGTCGTCATACAGTATTTATTGTAAAAGTAAAAGCTCTCTAAGAATTTCCAACCTGGCGCCTAACTAGCTTAAGTTGGGTTCAGACCACATTTTGTGTGTGATCCGGTTTGGAAAGATTATTTTATTACTAGAGGAGCATCTTTGAAAATACTCAAATAAAATAATTATTAAATTTAAGAATTAATTACTATTATCTACCTTAAAAACAATAGTGTTAACGAAGTATTCAATTATCATAAAATAATGGATAATATTTACAACAACACATTCAAACTTTTGATCTTCAAGACAAGAAATTTATCCATTAACCAGTTGACAATATGAAGTTATTAACAGATAACTAACCAGTAAAATATCGATAAAACTAACAATAAGTAGATATAAAGTACGCCTGTATGTACAATTGTTATGTAGCATGTCAAATAGGTAGAGCTAGCAGCAATAGTAAATAACAAATACTTTATATTATTCACAATAACACAAACACATAATAGCACAAGTTCACATTTACCAATTCACCAACGTCAATGTACTGTAATTCAATACAAACAAAATAAAAAAAGTATTAAAAACCATGAAATTAAGGTATTTCAGTGTGTATATATATATATATATATATATATATATATATATATATATATATATATGTTCATATAATCGCTGCACTTAATATGAAGTAGATGACAGGCTAATGTTAAAACGTTGCACACTACATAATATAACGTGGCAGTACAATATCCTACATAGTACAACATGGCAGTACAATATACTACATAGTACAACATGGCAGTACAATGTACTACATAGTAAAACATGGCAGTACAATGTCCTACATAGTACAACATGGCAGTACAATATACTACATAGTACAACATGGCAGTACAATGTACTACATAGTACAACATGACAGTACAATGTACTACATAGTACAACATGACAGTACAATGTACTACATAGTACAACATTGCAGTACAATGTACTACATAGTACAACATTGCAGTACAATGTACTACATAGTACAACATTGCAGTACAATGTACTACATAGTACAACATTGCAGTACATTGTACTGCATAGTACAACATGGCAGTACATTGTTCCAACATATTGACGACTAATATTGAGGAGAAAAGTGTAACGGTTAGAGGGTTCACTTCGGAAGCAAGTGGCCCGGGTTCAAACCACAGGTCACTCAACATATGGACATCCCCTAAGGCTCCTGGAAGGTTAATCATGTAACGAAGCCTGTGGCCAATTGGCGCTATCAACAGTAAAGATATGATTATTCATGGAAAGGACTAAAAACACGTGCCAGGAACTTTGTAAAGTAGTCTCAAAGACCGGTTACTTCCATGACACTGCTATAGAAATGGTAGTGTCCAAATAATATATAAATGAAACCTTTTTCTTGAAAATAAAATAAATACATACTGAAATACAAAACTATTAGTACCAAATAACAATACAGCTAAGAGTTGGCATGACGGCAACAGAAAACCTCGACAAGTTAATTTGCAGGACAGTAATAATATTACAATTATTTGACGACAATCTGATAAGCGCAGATACATAAAATATATATTATCTAATTAATCATTATATTATGTATCTATTACATTACTTATCTACCCGAGTCAATTAGTATGGAGAGCAAAATATGTGAAACTTTATAATATTCCTCGTGGCTCAAATTCCAGTATAATAACAAACTTTCAAACCCATTAAATACCATTTTCTGACAACCTCTAATAACTATTTAATCTAATAAAAATAAAAGTCGTGTTACTGCTGATGCTGCAAAAAAGATACATACCAGTGACTTGCCAAGTAGCTTACTGTTACATTAATCTTTGTGACGGTAGCTCGTGTGTGTCGAGTCGTCTTGAAGAGAAGCATTGTGCTTCTGAACCTTGACGTTAAACACACTACAACCTACCCCCTACTGCTGATGCTTCTGTTCTAGCACAACTTCTTAACCAAATTGAGATGATTTCTATTGTTTTGCAGATGTGTCTGACAGAAATGGTTGTTCTCGATACTGTTTTCAAAACCTAACGGACAATAATCATTCGCTATTATATAATCTATTCTATAACGTCTACGATGAAGACGTTAGTTCACTTTTTCGACGCTATTTTTGAATGTCTCAATAGCGTAGGGGTAACAACTTGAAGTTTTAAATGACAGATCCTGAGATGAATTAAACCCTCGTCGGTTCGAATCCCAGCCGCGCTAATCTGAGAGTAAAATCTCGGACATTCACTGGACTGATTAAACGAAAAATCGTCTAAATTGCCCAACGGTTTAAATCTGTAGTATTAAAAGTGATAGATATCAACATAGTTGATCATTTCACTATAATGCATGTTTACTTTACTTTTGCACAGGATATGTTAGGAGGTAGCCAGGAATAACAGTTGAAAATTATCACACTTGTGACAATTACATAGAAACCTATATAAGCACGCATAAAGTCACACGACAATAAATGATAAATTAAGGAGACGCATGGACCTGCTAGTAGGCAGTGCACTAAGTGAGAGAGACGTACAAGCTCCATGGACCTGCCAGTGGGCAGTGCACTAAGTGAGAGAGACGTACAAGCGAAACAGTCGACAGTCAACGCTACGACAGAGGAGTGTGCAGAGTTATACAAATACACGCATCGTTTATGTATATTGACCTAAACAAAACAATAACATTGTACGACATAGCACAGACAATGTCTTAGCGTCAGTTTCGTCACATAAAGATGATGTCGGTCTAGTTATGCACAAAAGAAGTTAAGACATATGACGCTGATAGTAACTCGGCAAACACGTGAATATGTAAGTGCAGAGGTCAGAGAAAGCTACAGCATTGTCGTGGAGATAAAGACAAGTAGACATAATAATAATAAAGGTTTAACGTCCGCTTCCTCATCAGGGATGATGTCATGGAACTACACATCATAGTACCAGAGTGTGTAAAACACTCACTGAAAGTCTCCTATAATACATGCGAGGATACTGCACTGACACATCAACATGCAGGTATAAGTTGAGGCGAGATAGGTGGTTTGTCTTAACTCATCTCTTTGAGAATAGCGCTCTTAATGAGTTTGTGACAGTACAACAGCAATTCCACGAATCCCATACATGTTCTTCTGTCAAAGTTATAAATGAATTCCTACCAGATATCAGGCAATAAATAGCATTCTCTACTCTACTTAGGAAATTTCCTTTCTCTATATATCAGTTTATTTCCCATCTCCTCTCAATATCTCAGTTAAACGTCTCGTTAACAGTCAAAACAACGGTAGGTACATTCCAGACTCATTAGTTTTGATTGCACAACAATGTGGACTAGTGGATATATATTCTTTCTTCACACATACTTCAAGAACTGCACGTTAACAATGCAACAGCCTCTCGCTTCACACGTCAACTAGAAGGGTTCACACAAAGCATGGTAATCTAACTCTGCTCTACGCACTAACTCTAATATTCTCTTATCAGAACAAAGACAGTGAATTCACTCTAACATTCCCTAATCCGAACAAAGTCATTTTCCTTAATAAGCTTAGAGATATAGAGCTTTGAGGCTACAACTGAGTTAGCGAAATGGCTCCTGTATTAACATTGTGTCAGTGATGCGGCAAGACTGTTAGACTACTAGTTTGAACCCGGTACCTACTGGTCTGCAGTCGGACATCTAACTGATCTTGCCACAGATGTTTTGTTAACTACGCCAATGAGATAACTCTAGTTTAACAGATGTCGCTAGATGATGTCATTGATCTGCAGTACTAACGTTCAAACACTCCATCATAAATATTACCTCCCAGTTCTTCACACATTGCAGTGACTTTGACTTTTGTATGGGTCATATGATAACCCCACGGGTCAGAGAAGCCTCTAGGATTAAGTTGGGGTCATAACTTAACCCCACGTGTCAGGGAAGCCTCTAGGGTGATGTTGGACTCATAACTTAACCCCACGAGTCAGGCTAGGGTTAAGTTGGGGTCATAACTTGACCCCACGGGTCAGGGAAGCCTCTAGGGTTAAGCTGAACTCATTTAGGGGGTCCAGCAGTCTGATGACGTATTCCATGAGGGTGGGGTTACGTAGAAACGAGTGCTCCTCATACATATTCATAGTCACCGAGGCTCCACCAATCAGACGCAACCATCTCTGCAGACATCGGTCCCTAAACAAACAAACATATCACCGTCATCATCTTCCCTTGAATCCCAGTTTAACCAGGGTCGGGATACAAATAGACTGTCTCAAATCTTATCTGTCCTACATCATATCATCAGTCAATCCCCCAATTTGAGACTTTTCCATTCGTTTAAATTTTTGTAGCAATTTCTGGAGCCTAGGCGCTCACCAACCGAGTGTTCCTTCTGACGTTGGTATGGATCTTAATGCTCTGGTCACCTTCTACGACACATGCAGTCACCGGTTGATCAATTATTCAAACAACCCGGACACAACACGGGGAAAAGTACTCAGAAGGAAAAGGACAGGACAACAATTATGAAGCAATTGTTATAAGTTCATTATATTACTCTTATATGTAAATATTAATAATAATAATAATAATAATAATAATAATAATAATCAAACAAGCATCTGTGCTTCCTAACCCAGTGTGCCGCTATAATAACCTTCGAAAATTTATATAGCGGTGTCGAGGCCGGTGTCCGGTCTTCGAGACCGATTTACAGGTTCCTGGAAGGTTATTATTAATCCTTTCCATGGTTAATCATATCTTTGCTATTCATAGCGCCAATCGGCAGCAAGCCTATGTGCTAATTATTGATTCAATTGCTGTTTGCCTTATGGCGATGAACCGGACGTTAAATTCTTATTGATTGATTGACTGATTGTTTTACATTTTAGAAGACAAATACAAAAAACAGCTGTAAGACCGGATCAATCCTTACCTGAGTCCTATGCAGATGAAGATCTGAAAGCGCTCATCTTTTCCGATGGAGTCGGAGGCCTGATTGATGGAGTTGAGCACGTGACACAGAGACTGCTTGTCCAGCCTTGAGTCACTCGCTGTGTCACGTGTGTGTCTGTGTGTCACTGGCTGTCCTTCTGAGTACTGCTGTACAACACGCTCTGTGTCAATCAGTCAATCAATCAATCAATCAATTAATTATTAACTACTCTAATAGTTTAGACCAATTCATTTTCTTTTTAAAGTAATAATTGTGTGATTAATTAAGTTAACCAGTATAGAGAGTAGAAATTAGGGGTGCCTGAAAAGCAAACTTAGGGGTACCGTACGCCTGGCTAAGGACTTCTAGATAATTAATATATAATGTATCATGCCATATATAAAGGTGTCCAAGGCCTGGCCCTTCCTGAGAGGAAGGTAAGCTCGGCAGGGGGTATTTTGAGCTTTGCGTCACAGGCTAAAGGGGGGAAAGATGCCCCTGTATCTCTCTAACAATTCAAGGTGAGATACAGAAATGACTGAAGCACTTTGAAGAGATTAGAGGATAAGGATGATGAGAAAGTTACCGAGGAAGTCCCAAATGAAGACTCTTCCTCTGAACAATCGCGCTGACTTAAATCCAAACTGAAAGACTTGTTCCAGAGAGTTCACCAGTCCAGCCTCTCCACACAATAGTCCCGTTACATTGCCTCTCTGTTACAATACAATACAATACGATACAATACAATACAATCCAGTACAACACAATACAGAGAATTTACCAGTCCAGCTTCTCCACATGGTAGTCCCGTTACAGTGCCTCTCTGTTACAATACAATACAATACAATACAACACAATACGATACAATACAATACAGTACAATACACTACAATATAATACAATACAATATAATACAATACAGAGAGTTTACCAGACCTGCCTCTTCACACAATAGTCCTGTTACATTGCCTCTCTGTTACAATACAATACAATACAATCAAATACAATCAAATACAATACAATCAAATACAATTCAATTACAATCACGTGTAATACATTACAATCACATATAATACATTCAATCGCATGTAGTACATTAAAATCACAAGTAATACATTACAATCACACGTAATACATTACCATCACATGTAAATGCTGGTAAAGCTAAGGTTAACGTCAGTTTCCTCACTCGAGAGCTATGTCAGTGGCGGGCAAGCCCAGGATTTAAACCCCGCACCTACTGATCCACGGTCGAGTATCATCTAACTTCGCCATTGGCTCCAGCCAGTAATTTAATACATTACAACAACATGACGTACATTACAATCACATGACGTACATTACAATCACATGTAATACATTACAATTACATGTAATACATTACAATAACATGTAATACAGTACACACCTCTCTGTCCATTTTGCTCTTCTCTAGATGCTTGAAGAGATTCATCACTGAGTCTCTCAGTCTCTCCTGAACCTCTGACGTCAGCATTCCTGCCAACAATAACAACATCACTGCGTCTCAATTAGAATCTCGACGAATTCATTTCATTTAGAATTCACATAAACGGGAACTCATTAAACTAGAATTCATTTAAACTAGAATTCACATCAAACAGAATTCATTTAAATTGCAATTCACATAAACTAGAATTCGTTTAAATTGGAATTCATTTAAACTAGAATTCATTTAAACTAGAATTCATTTACACTAGAATTCAATTAAACTAGAATTCACATAAACTACAATTCATTTAAACTAGAATTCACATAAACTCGAATTCATTTAAACTAGAATTCATTTAAACTAGAATTCATTTAAACCAGAATTCATTTAAACTAGAATTCATATAAATTGTAATTCACATAAACTAGAATTCATTTAAATTAGAATTCACATAAGCTAGAATTCATTTATACTAGAATTCATTTAAACTAGAATGAATATATATTCCTAATTAAGAGACAGTCAGATAGGCTGGCTCCACCCCGCCCCCTCTCTCTCTCTCTCCATAGATAAATGAGTAATGAGTTATTTCGCTGGTCTCAGGGAGTTAGCTTAAGTTGATGTTTAAACGATTGTTGCGTTGTAAAATGCTAAGTCAGTTTTTTCAAACTGACAAGTTGATCATTGTCCTGAGCTCTCAATGGTTGTTTCAGTTAATGTTTGGGACAGACTCTAAGTTAACAGCAGCACCGCAATCTCAGTCAACAATGGTTTTAACTTATTCCTCAGGTGAGATGTGAATTATCTGCGGTTTAATCATAAATACCAGAACTATTGGCACACCAGCGCTACTGTATGGAGCCAGTGGCGAAGTCGATAAGATACTATACCGCAGATCAGTAGGTGCGGGGTTCAAATCCTGGGCTCTCCCGTCACTGACATTGACATTGCTTCGAGTGAGGAAACTGACATTAATCTTAGCTATAGCTTTTAGTGGCACAGCAAAACCAGTTGCACATCAGTACTAGTGGCACATAAGTACTAGTGGCACATAAGTACTAGTGGCACATAAGTACTAGTGGCACATAAGTACTAGTGGCACATAAGTACTAGTGGCACATCAGTACTAGTGGCACATAAGTACTAGTGGCACATAAGTACTAGTGGCACATCAGTACTAGTGGCACATCAGTACTAGTGGCACATCAGTACTAGTGGCACATCAGCTTTCACCTCTAATTCGTTTTATTGCGACAGATTTTATATTTAGCTTTTAAAACAAGAAAGCAGCACAAGAAAGCAGCACAAGAAGCAGCACAAGAAAGCAGCACAAGAAGCATCACAACAACTAGGCAGCACAAGAAAGCAGCACAACAACTAAGCAGCACAAGAAAGCAGCACATACTGGACTCGCTGGCACGACGAGGCACACTGGGAGAACGGCACCGGGGCGGTGTGCGGCACCTGTCCACCAGCTCTACACACACAGGCACGATTAATCAATCAATCAATCAATCAATCAATCAATAAGAATTTAAAGTCCGGTTCCTCGCAATAAGGCAATGTCAGGGACGTCAATACAACCTGAATGGTTGTATTAATAATAATAATTATAATAATAATAATAATAACAAAAGTTTAACGTCCGTTTCCTCATACAAGGATGATGTCAGAGATTTTAATCAATGCAACCTTTCATTATATCCTTATAAATAAGATATGGGTAAACAGGATTGTGTTCTCATAATATTAGAAAGTCTTATTAGCGTTGGGGTTACGTCATGAAGTTTTACATGACAGATCCTGAGGTGAATTGAACTCTCGTGGGTTCGAATCCCAGCTGCACTGATCAGAGAGTAAAATCTCGGACATTCACTGGACTCGTTAAACGGAAAATGGTCTAGATTGCCCAACGGTTCAAATATTTGCTATTAAAAAGGGATTGATATCAACATAGTTGATCATTCACTCTAATGCGTGTTTACTCTTAAATTACTTTTGATTGCCCTTGCCCAGTAAATGTTAGCTCCAGAAGGCACTTCGTAATAAGCAGAATCCCCCAAGAATAATGTTTATCATGTTAGATCCACTCGTATGTGGACACACAGAGGAAAACAGAATATAGAGACAGGAGACGCTGTATACCATGAGACTTTATTTAAATCTCATGGTTCTAACATACAGAGGGGTGTTCTGGAGAATTCACTTGCAACATTTGGATCAATTTAATCTTTCCTCGTTAGCTTGGAGCCGCACCATGGTTCTCGACATTATCACTGACGACAGCTGCACCGGCTGGAGCCAGTAGCGAAGTCGGTAAGATACTCGACCGCGGATCAGTATGTGCGGGGTTCAAATCCTGGGCTCGCCCGTCACTGACATCGCTTTCGAGTGAGGAAACTCACGTTTACCTTAGCTTTACCAGCTTTTTTTATAACCATTGTTGTAGTGTAGAAACTCAAAGTCTCAAAAAGGGTATTGAAAAAAATACCCTTTTTGGAAAAGGCTCTAATAGGGTATTGGCTGGTGGTGTGATGTAGGAGAGAGAGGATTTGGGACAGTCTATTCGTATCCCGACCCTAGTTAAACTGGGATTCAAGGGAGGATGATGATGATGATGATGTAGTGTAGAAACTCGTACGAACCGTTGGCATCAACAGAAGGGGGAACTACCTCAGCGACCAGTAACCTCTCGAGAGCCCCGTCCTCAGCCCCCCGGCCTAGCCATCTGCCGCACGGGAACCTGTAAGTCTGTCCTGTTATCTCGTTCCTCACCAGCACGTGTTCTACCATCCACTTAGGAGCTATACCCGCGTTGTCGTGTCCGATACACATCGTCGTCAACACTCCCAGGTTCTTGTGCTGTCAATCAATCAATCAATCAATCAATCAATCAATCACATCCACTTAGGCGCTATACCTGCGTTGTCGTGTTCTATACACATCGTCGTCAACACTCCCAGGTTCTTGTGCTGTCAATCAATCAATAAATCAATCAATCGATAGATCAATCAATCAATCGATCAATCAATGAATCAAACAATCAATCAATCAATCAATAAGAATGTCATGTTCGGTTTCTCGCCATATGGCAATGTCAGGGACGTATCTTGCAGACTCTAGACAAACAGGCGCCAATGTACCACACGATGACGACCGAGTACAAAGAGTACAGAGAGACTACAAGAGAAAGCGAGATCAAAACAGTGCAAGATGTTCAATCAATCAATCAATCAATCAATAAAATCATCAATAAATCAATCTAGGTAGGGGTGTTTACCTGTATTAAGATATCTATGGTGTGTTTAGGTATGGGTGTTTTACCTGTATTATGATATCTAGGGTGTGCTTAGGTAGGGGTGTTTACCTGTATTATGATATCTAGGATGTGTTTAGGTAGGGGTGTTTTACCTGTATTATGATATCTAGGGTGTGTTTAGGTAGGGCTGTTGCCTGTATTATGATATCTAGGGTGTGTTTAGGTAGGTAGGGGTGTTTTACCCGTATTATGATATCTAGGGTGTGTTTAGGTAGGGGTGTTTACCTGTATTAAGATATCTAGGGTGTGTTTAGGTAGGGGGTTTTACCTGTATTATGGTATCTAGGGTGTGTTTAGGTAGGGGTGTTTACCTGTATTATGATATCTAGGGTGTGTTTAGGTAGGGGTGTTTGCTCTGTCTCACACAGCTGCCCGGCCAGGCTGACCCAGCAGTTCGCTGTTGTTGTGCTACCACTCAACTTAGAAACACGTGGAAATATCAGAATACGGTATGGTATCACTGCAGAAAACACAACAACAACAACAAATAAAGTGTATCGCAGAAATATGGCAGCATAACAACCTCTGACCAATGACAACTCAGCAGCTGGTAGTCGAGCGAGCTAATGACTTCGCCACTGGCTGGATCCAATGGCGATGTCGGTAAGATACTCGATCGCGGATCAGTATGTGTGGGGTTCAAATCCTGGGCTCGCCCGTCACTGAAACTGCTTTCGAGTGAGGAAACTTACGCTAACGTTAGCTTTACTAACTCTCAAAAGGCTACACAAGCTATGACGACTGGTTAACTAAGAGAGCCTTGCACTAAGAGAGCCACAGGTTGTGCTCTACACTCATGTACACAGCAATGTCTCAATAGCTCGGTGTGTAGAGTAACATCACCAGGTTTCGACAGAGGAATCAGCTGTTCACCAGGTCCTGGGATTGATTCCCAGGGTGGCTGATCAGAACGTCTTGGACATTCACATAAAAGTAAACATGGATAATAAATTGACAAAACAGATTTAACATAAGTATTATTATATAAAGATTAATTAAATTTAGTTATGTAAACTAGCTTATGTAAACATCGCCACTGGCTGGAGCCTATGGCAATGTCGGTAAGATACTAGACCGCGGATCAGTATGTGTGGGGTTCAAATCCTGGGCTCGCCCGTCACTGACATCGCTTTCGAGTGAGGGAACTGAAGTTAACATTAGCTTTTTTACTAGCTGTTAGACTAAATACTAAACAAGTGACATTAGGTGATCATTTCACTAGACTAACTAAACAAGTGACATTAGATGATCATTTCACTACAACATGACGTATTTAACAGAACCTACCTGTGCTAGTGAATGTGTTAGTTCAGACAGACAGAACTTACCTGTGCTAGTGAATGTGTTAGTTCAGACAGATAGAACCTACCTGTGCTAGTGAATGTGTTAGTTCAGACAGACAGAACCTATCTGCGCTAGTGAATGTGTTAGTTCAGACAGACAGAACCTACCTGCGCTAGTGAATGTGTTAGTTCAGACAGACAGAACCTACCTGTGCTAGTGAATGTGTTAGTTCAGACAGACAGAACCTACCTGCGCTAGTGAATGTGTTAGTTCAGACAGACAGAACCTACCTGTGCTAGTGAATGTGTTAGTGAAGCAGTAGTAATCGACAGCGTTGAGAGAGAGAAGGTGATAGAGAAACTGCTCCCTCTCTTCCTCACAGCGTAGAAATGCATAGCGCTTATACAGGTTCCTAAATCACCAATCAGTACACTGCTACCGTCATTCATGACAACATAGTGCAATATAACTGAGTTGAGTGATTATAATAAATAGCTACACAAACGAGGCTAGAGAGATAAAATGTCACTAGCTGGAGCCAGTGGTAAAGTCGGTAACATACTCGACCGCAGATCAGTAAGTGCGGGGTTCAAATCCTGGGCTCGCCCGTCACTGACATCGCTTTCGAGTGAGGAAACTGTCGTTAACCTTAGCTTTACCAGCTGTACTTTTAAGATGAACAAGTGCCTTAGGCGATCGTTTCAAAGGTATAAATACAGTTAATATGACATGCTGGATCTGACTTAGATGAAACAATACAAAGAGCAACTAAAACATATACCGCAAGTCTGGGAGTAAAACGACATTAATATAGCATCATTTCAAGAAAAAGGTTCTATTTAAAGCTAAACACAGGCTGGAGCCAGTGTTTAGCTTTAAACAGAAAGTTAACCTTAGCTTTACCAGCTTTAGCTCTTTTAAAAGAATCATGAGTTCAATGTCATCGTTCTGTCTCTAAATCACGTCAGTGAGGAAGTGTAAGCTAACTAAAACTGAAGACGAAATTATATGGATGATAATCGACACTAGGCAGTCCAGACAGAGAGAGAGAGAGAGAGAGAGAGAGAGAGAGAGAGAGAGAGAGAGAGAGAGAGAGAGAGAGAGAGAGAGAGAGAGAGAGAGAGAGAGAGACAGACAGAGAGAAAGAGAGAGATAGAGAAAGAGAGAGGACCTGAGTAGATCGGCATTGGAGAGAAGTTCTTTGAGATGTTTAGACAGGAGTTTTTTCTCGAGAGCCAGTCTCACAAAAGCTCTCGCGTACCCCACGTCAGTTCTTATATCCTGCATCCTCCTCACACTTCTACAACATGTCCATCACAACATCGTGCACTGCTATGAGTCGCTCATCTATGACAACGTTAAAACTATACCTAAATATAAATTGCCTGTATAATAAAGAAGGCTAGAGTCAAATGTTCGATCCTATAGAGAATGCACTCATGATTAAAGAACAGCATGTAGACATATATAGAGTTATAGATCGGCTTTCGTTTAGGATCTTACTTCTCCTCATCACATTTCTTTTGCAGATTGGTCTGGGTGAATTGATCTGTAGTGATGTATATTGATCTGTTGATCTGTATATTAATGTGCTGTGGGGACGTCCCTGACATCATCTCTGGATGAGGAAAAGGACGGTAAACCTTTATTAATATTATTACTATTATCATATAACTCAAATCTGTATATTGAAGATGTACTTTCTAAGTATTTCATGACTGCTCAAAAAACTGCTGAAGAGTTTCTTATCTATAAAGAATATCCTATCCATAAAGAATATCCTATCCATAAAGAATATCCTATCTATAAAGAATATCCTATCTATAAAGAATATCCTATCCATAAAGAATATCCTATCCATAAAGAATATCCTATCCATAAAGAATATCCTATCTATAAAGAATATCCTATCTATAAAGAATATCCTATCCATAAAGAATATCCTATCCATAAAGAATATCCTATCCATAAAGAATATCCTATCCATAAAGAATATCCTATCTATAAAGAATATCCTATCTATAAAGAATATCCTATCCATAAAGAATATCTTATCCTTAAAGACGATCCTATCCTTAAAAAATATCCAATCCCTAAAGAATATATTATCCATATAGAGTATCTTATTTATTTAATAATCAATCAATCATTCAATCAATCATTCACTCAATCAATCAATCAATCCTTCATTCATTTAATCAATCCATCAATCACTCATTTAATTAATCAATCAATCAGTCAATCTTTCCTTTAGTCAATCAATCAAGCACTCAATCAATCAATCATTCATTTAATCAAGCAATCAAACACTCAATCAATCAATCAGTCATTTAATAAATGAATCAATAAATAAATCAATCATTTAATCAATCAATCAATCAATCAATCAATCACCAGGCACAGACCTCACATCAGCTAGCAGGGACACGACTAGAGGCTCTAGTACAGGCTGTTCAGGACCTCTACTAGGTTTACGACGATGCTGCCTCAGAGGCCACGTGTTGATCCCGTCAGTCTCTGAGTCAGAGCCGTCCACGCTGCCTCCCCCACCCCCCAACCCTCCCAGGTGGGCGCCCCCCCTTCCGTCCAGCGTCATGTCGTTACCTGTTACAGTAAATAATAATATTAAGTAAAATATAAATATAATAAATAAAATACAAATATAATAAATAAAATTGACGAAATAGGCAGGAGGACCAGCGCCATTACTGGTGATAAGCGCGAAAAATCTTTTCTGTGGCAGCGACTGTCTATTGCTCTCCAGCGATTCAATGCAGTCTGCTTCAGTGGCACTTTGGCTAAAGCGGCTTCCCAGAGTGCAGAGGAATTATTTTAATCGCTTTTTAAAAACTTTTAATTAAATAAAGTCTCTTTTATCTTATTTTTTAGCCCAGGGACCTTTACAGCCCAGCCCAGGGCATTAAAAAAAAAAAAAAGAAAAATAATAAATAAAATATAAATATAATAAATAAATATAAATATAATAAATAAAATATAAATATAATAACAAAAATATAATAATACGGCTAATATAATTATAATTGCAATAATTGTAAGCAGTCCGTTGCTCTTGTGCTAAGTTATAAAATATAAATATAATAATATAAATATAATAATATAAATATAATAATATAAATATAATAACAGGGCCATAATCAGAGGACAGTGAGGACAGAAAGATTTAAGACAGTCCATTCGTATCCGGACCCTAGTTAAACTGGGATTCAAGGGCAGATGATGATGATGATGATGTATATGGTTATAATCAGTGCCAATGATTACAACTCTTTACCTGCTAATCTTAGCTCTAGTTTTTCTCTTTAAACATTCTCTAGCCAGCTTAAGACTTATCTTTTCCCACCGTAGACATAACTGATCTATCCTGACCATTTTTTTATCCCCGGACCAGCTTTTATTTAGGACTTTACTTGTCGTCAGCACATTTCTTTTGTAAATTTGTTGGGATGATTGATCTGTAGTGATATGTGCTGTGGGGACGTCCCTGATATCATCCTTGGACGAGGAAGTGGACGGTAAGCATGTATTATGGTCCCCTAATATCGTCAGGGACGTCATTTTAAGATGACGTCCTTGACATCATCTTGTATGAGGAAACGGACGTTAAACCTTTATTGTTATTATTACTATAATTTATCAGGAGCTAAATCATCATACTAAATTATATATAAATTATAATCCGGTAGGAAAGAGCGGCTGTGAAATATCTCTCAGGTTAGATCATTAAAGATTTTGGTTCATTTCCTACACGTTTGCAATTATGTAGGTTTTTGATATGCTGATCTACAATTGGTTAGCTTACGGTGCGTTATTTTCGATTGATCTTGATACAGGCCTAATTTAATGTTTTCAAGAAACAACTCAAATACGGCTAGAAAAGAATTACAAGAGATATATACATGCAAACAACAGAAACCTTCATAATAAAACGTTTCAGTTCTTGATGATATATTACATAGACATCGCGGTGGAGTACTATACATTGCATGTCGGTAAGTACCTTCGAGTACCTTAGATGTCGGTAAGGTACTCGACCGCGGATCAGTATGTGCGGGTTTCAAATCCTGGGCTCGCCCATCACTGACATCGCTTTCGAGTGAGGAAACTGACGTTAACATTAGCTTTTTAGCTTTTATAATTGTTTAAGCCTGTGTAGGTGTCATATTAAAACAATAAAATAACAGTAAAAATAACAAATGACGTTGTAGTACCAGGAGCCATATGTTGTTGTTGTTGTCTCAGCAACATTTGTTGTTGTCTACGACGCTTCAGAGTCTCTTGTTGCCTGTTCTCTCTCTCCACGTGATCTGCTGCTTCAAAGCTGATCAGATGAAACCAGAGTGCTGATCCACGCTAAATCAATCAATCAATAAACCAATCAGTCAATTAATCAGTCTAAATCCCAATCACTCAATCAATAAATCGAAGTCAGTTGTCAATCAATCAATTCACCAATCAATTAATCAGTCTACCTCTCAATAATTTAATCAATAAATAGAACAATCAGTTGTCAGTCAATCAATTCACCAATCAATCAATCAATCAGTCTACCTCTCAATCAATCAATCTTATAAATCGAAGTCAGTTGTCAATCAATCAATTCACCAATCAATCAATTAATTTATCAGTCTACCTCTCAATCATTCAATCAATAAATAGAACAAAATAAATAATAATAATAAATTAACAATAACAATCAGGTGTCAGCCAATCAATCAATTCACCAATCAATCAATCAATCAGTCTACCTCTCAATCAATCAATCTTATAAATCGAAGTCAGTTGTCAATCAATCAATTCACCAATCAATTAATTAATCAGTCTACCTCTCAATCATTCAATCAATAAATAGAACAACCAGTTGTCAGCCAGTCAATCACTCGTCAGCCTAAAGAAAAATCAATCAATTACTCCACGGAGTTGAAACAAATGAACCGAGAGTGTCACTTGCAACAATCTGCAGTAGATTTTCATGAACTTATACACTCACAAGTGCACATCTCAGCAAAAAAAAATTTGCTTTCAATCTAAAGAAAATTTCAAACAAAACTAAATTAGATAAGAAACACCAATTTATATTTAAATGAAACACAAAAACGACGTAATACACCAATAGCAACGTGTTTCTGTACAATTTATGTGAACAGTAATTATATCAGAACTAAATGAGTCAAAAGAAAATAAATATTAACTATAATAACATGTATCTATGTTTGTGAACTGTAATTATGAGAGCAAATGAGTCAAAAGAAACCTGTTTTTGTTGCAGACCATGACTCCAGATTCTATCTAGTAGATCACAGAGACCAGCAATCAGCATGTTCTCCTCCACTCCCACCAGTGATATCTCCCCGTGACCCAACTCTACTGCCTCCTGCCCCATCTTCTGTAGCAGCATTCTCTTAGTCTACCGTCAGTCAATCAATCAATCAATCCATCAATCAATCAATTGCATCGTTCTTCCTGCCCCATCTTCTGCAGCAGCATTCTCTTAGTCTACCATCAGTCAATCAATCAATCAATCAGTCAATCAATCAATCTCCCCGTGACCCAGTTCTACAGCTTCCTGCCCATCTTTTGTAGCATCATTTTCTTAGTCTACCATCAATCAATCAATCCGTCAATCAATCCATCAATCAAGCAAAATTTTCTTTGAAGTTAGTTCAACTAAAAGAAACATCCACATACACGAATTCTACAATATAAGAAAAGTAGTATGCATCATAGACATGTTTTAATTCAGTGATCATAGATCTGTTTTAATTCAGTGACTATAGACCTGTTTTAATTCAGTGATCATAGACCTTTTTTAATTCACTGACCATAGACATGTTTTAGTTCAGTGACCATAGACTTGTTTTAATTCAGTGACCATAGACCTGCTTTAATTCAGTGACCATCGACCTGTTTTAACTCAGTGACCATACACCTGTTTTAATTCACTGACCATAGACCTGTTTTAATTCAGTGACCATCGACCTGTTTTAATTCAGTGACTAT
Organism: Enchytraeus crypticus; assembly: GCA_905160935.1. Taxonomy (NCBI): domain Eukaryota; kingdom Metazoa; phylum Annelida; class Clitellata; order Enchytraeida; family Enchytraeidae; genus Enchytraeus; species Enchytraeus crypticus. The sequence goes on from CAJHZI010000343.1 coordinate 468,471, forward strand.
AGACCTGTTTTAATTCAGTGACCATAGACCTGTTTTAATTCAGTGACCATAGACCTGTTTTAATTCAGTGACCATAGACATGCTTTAATTCAGTGACCATAGACCTGTTTTGTGTTTTGCTCTGTGTTTTGCCCCGTGGTGAGCTCGGGTGTGGTTGGACCACTTCAGAATAGGGCAACCGCAAACAATCTGCCGCGTGTACGTAAGAGGCGACTAAAGGTAGGAGCTGAGGATGGCAAAGGGGACCCACCTCACCATGAAATATTTTCCCCCAGGATTAAGTGGTAATTAATCCACCTAACTGAGGAAGGCAATGGGAAACCACCTCAGAAGTCATATTTTTCCCAAGCTATAGACTACATAAGGTATGGATAGGGCATATACTTTGTGAAGGAATTAACTTGTTGATCTAGGGAGTGCTCCTATGGAGCGAGAAACCAGACTTTGAGTATGAATATGTACCTTGAGTCTGCCACTTGGCAGTGCACTGAAAAGACCTGTTTTAATACAGCGATCAAATGAAACGATTTAACGACAGAGTTATTTAAAGCATATTAGCACAGACAGGTGAGTAGAAAGCACCCCAAGCCCCAGTCTAACCTTGACCTTGCACTCTTTCAGCAGTGTCTCCATGAACTTCCAGTTAGTGTTGACCAAGGCTTTGGGATTCATGTCCAGGTTCGTCTGCCGTGAGGGCACCTTGCTCCGCGTCACTTCCTGGATGTATTTCTACAATACGATACTATACAAATTCAATAAAAAGGCTAAAAAAGCTAACTGTTGTCTAAAAAAGCTAAATGTTAACGTCAGTTTCCTCACTCGAAAGCGATGTCAGTGACAGAGGAGCCCAGGATTTGAGTCCCCATACTGATCCGCGATCGAGTATCTTACCAACATTGCCACTGGTTCCAGCCAATACAATAAAAAACTTGAATTCTTAAAAGGTTTCTAAAAATTCTTCCCAGTCACCATTTATTTGAGGAACTTGTAGATAGAAATCGGATGATTATTAGACAATTCAATAAAATAATAAAACGGCTGAATAGTTAGGCCGTCATTGAATTATTATAGGCCGTCATGGAGCAGAACATCCGAAGCAGAAACAAGTAAATCAGGACAACAATTTGGTAACATATTGTACATCAGAAGGCTGAATGGAAGAAAAAATAGGCAGATGCAGGCCGAGATTAGGTATGTTAAATGATTTAAAGACCCACTCATATGTGGAAATGAAGAGGAAAGCAGAAGACAGAGAAGAGTGGAGGCGTTATATACTATGGACCTGTCAGTAGGGAGTGCACTACGAGAGAAAGAGATTGCACAAAATATTACAAATGAGAGAAAAATATGAATAGACTGATACTACATCTCTGAGAGAGAAGTCCTTGTCAGTTGTTCGGCCAGGGATGCCGTACTTAGCGTGGAACTTCTTGTACATCGTCTTTGATCTGCAACAATACGGCATAAAATAACGTCACATAATATAAGGTCACGTAATATAACGTCACGTAATATAGCGTCCACTAAATAATTCTCTAATAAAGAACAATGTTCTAAAATCCTTGCTATAAAGTTAAGCGTTTCAAAAAGATACAAGATGTTATTAAATCATCATCATCATCATCATCATCATCATCATCATCATCATCATCATCATCGTCATCATCATCATCATCATCCCTTAAATTCTAGTTTAACCAGGGTCGGGATAAGAATAGACTTTCTAAATCCAGTTGTTTAAGTTTTGTGGCAATTACTGGAGCCTAGGCGCTCGCCAACCGAATGCCCTTTAACAAGATGTTATTAAATAAAGGTGTAAAAAAATTAAAAATGACTACACAAAACCTTTAGTAACAAAGAAGACATCATCTCTTATAGGAAAAAAATTGTATATTTAGTAAAAAGATGTTTTCTAGTACTTTTGTGGTTCTTTGTTGAGAATTGCTGCAGAGAGAATAGGAAAGACTCCGGCTTGAAGCTGATTGGCTGACGGATCATCAAGTGGGCGGGGCATAGGAGCTGAGTCATCAACCTCTGAGGCACGCCGCTCTATAGCAGCCTCTGAGTCAAACAATCAATAAAATACAATCCAATACAATACAATCATCATCATCGTCATCGTCATCGTCATCATCATCATCATCATCATCATCATCATCATCATCATCCCTTTAATCTCAGTTTAACTAGGGTCTGGATACGAATGGACCTTCTTCACCCCTCTTTGTCCCATACCATATCAAAATCTCTTCCATTCATCTTGGGAAAAAAATGTGGCAATTTGTGGAGCCTAGGCGCTCACCAACCGAATGCCCTTTCTGACGTTGGTTTGGATCTTAATGCTTTAGTCGCCTTCTACGACACGTGCAGTCACCGGTTGGTCTATTCTTCAAACAAACTTTATACAACACGAGGAAATAAAGTACAATCCAACACATTAATAATCCCATGACATAAAGTAAAGAACTGATAGGGCACAAAGCAATATGCTAATAGTATAATAAATACAATAAACTTGGAGACAAATCAATGCGATACTGCACAAATCAAACTATCACGATAGTATTGTATCATCATAATTATTCTTCAATAAATGAATGACTGAATGAATGAGCTCATTCATTCACTTGCTGAATGAGCTGAAAGTACATTCGTTCTTCAATGAAAGAATGAAAGAGCTTATTCATTTGTACGCTACTGAGCTGAACATACATTCATTCTTCATTGAATGAATCTTCAATGAATGAATGAATGAGCTCATTCATTCATTCATTCATTCATTGAAGAATATGATGATAGGATATGATTGTGATGAATAAATGAATGATTGAATGAGCTCATTCATTCATTCATTAGAGAATATGATGATACAATATGATAGTGATGAATGAATGAAAGAGCTCATTCATTCATTCTTTCATTCATTCGCAGAACATACCGGCAGCCTTGGCGGGGCCGGTCCTATAGAACCTCCTCAGCCTCTGCTCTGAGCCCTGCTGCTCCTCCATCAACACCCTCAGTCTGGCGTCAAACACCCCCACTCTCCCCACCTCCTCCACCAGGCTGCCCCCCAGCCCACCCAGCAGCGACAACCCCTCCTTACCCCCGCCACAGATCTGAGACAGAACCTTCGCGTCGATGAAGCTGGTGAACATCTGTGTCTCGGTGAACTGTGAGAGAAACTGGAGATGAACCGCTGCGTGGTCGCTCAGGAATGCTGTCTTGTCGAAGTTGCTCTGTGACGTTCCGTCGCCCCGCCCACTGATCCACGCCTCTATTAGCTCCGCCCTGTCCTCAGAGGAGTGGGCGGGGCCTAGCGGCTGGGCGACAATGAACGACTCGTAGGTACCGAACACGTGGAGGAAGTAGTGGAGGAAGAGTTCACGCACAGAGCAGTTGAACATTAGATCCCGCGTGTGCTCAGAGAGAGGAGAGTGAGTGCTAGCGGCGCCACCTAGTGTGACAGAGGAGGCAGTAGTGGTGAGTCTTCTGGTAAATCAATCAATCAATCAATCAATCAATCAATCAATCTAACTCCTAGTGTGACAGAGGAGGCAGGGCTCGTGAATCTTCTGATAAATCAATCAATCAATCAATAAATCATCTCTACGTGTCACAGAGGAGGAGGCAGAGCTGTCAAGTCTTATGATAAATCAATCAATCAATTGAAACATTAATCTCACCCTTTAACATTGGAGGTAGTGCTGGTAAGTCTTCTGATAAGTAATCAATCAATCAATTAATCCATCAATCAATCAGTCAGTCAATCAATCAATCCATCAATCAATCAGTCAGTCAATCAATCAATCCATCAATCAATCAGTCAGTCAATCAATTAACATAAATCTCCAAGTGTCACAGTGGATACAGCATAATTACATTACTTAAAACCCTCTAAGTAGCAATCAAGCTAACCATCTAACTAACCATCTAACTAACTAACCAACTATCTAACTAACTAAACAACTAACTAACTAATTAGCTAACTAACTAACTAACAAACGAACTAACTAACCATCTAACTAACTAACCAATTATCTAACTAACTAAACAACTAACTAATTAGCTAATTAGCTAACTAACTAACTAACCATCTAACTAACTAACTAACCAACTATCTAACTAACTAAACAACTAACTAACTAATTAGCTAACTAACTACTGTGCAACCAGAGTATTAAATCGTTCCTACTGAACTGCAATATTCTCTTACGCTCAGCCACACCACACAGTTTTGATATAAATTAACACTGACAATTATAATAATAATAATAATAATAATAATAAAGGTTTAACGTCCGTTTCCTCGTACAAGGATGATGTCAGGGACGTAAAATATCATAATATAAATTATCAATTATCATAATAAATTTATAATACTATTGACCATTATAATGAGAACATTATTAACAGCATTTAGACCAGACCTCTGTGAGGCTGATATCGCAGCATCGGTAACGCTGTCTCTGATATCATCCAGCGACGATACCAGGCCGGTTTTTCTGACCAGAGCGGTAACTCTGGCAAGCGCTTCGTTCTGCTGCAGCATCTCCATCTTGGCTGAGAGACTCCACGTGGATGAACCCGCAATGGACCCCCCTGGTGTGCTCGTCTACAAAGAGTCACCAATGTGTTTTACTGAATCACATTCATTATCATCAACTTTCCCGTGTTGTGTCCGGGTTATTTAAAGAATTTATCAACTGGTGACTGCACGTGTCGTAGAAGGCGACTAAAGCATTAAGATCCATACCAACGTCAGAAAGGGCACTGGGTTGGTGAGCACCAAGGCTCCAGAAATTGCTACAAAAATTCAAACGAATTGAAAAGCCTCAAATAGGGGATTGGCTGGTGGTGTGGTGTAGGACAGAGAGGATTTGAGACAGTCTATTTGTATCCCGACCCTAGTTAAACTGGGATTCAAGGGAAGATGAAGATGATGACGATTCATCATCATCTTCAACACTAATTTTTATGAAATACACAAAACAAACAAATATTCCATATTATAATAACTTTTTGACATGACGTAATTAACCAGCGGCAGCCGAGCGAGTGAACACGAAAATAGCGACATAAATTATTTTCAGTCCTATACATTTTTGTTTATATTATATATTTATATTATATATGAATATATTTATATATTTATATATATTATATATTTTAAGTGTAGACAAAATAACTCAAACGTTTTTTATGTGCAATATATGCAGAAATATCCCTCGAAATGTAGACAGAATAGCATAGAAGTTTCTTCTGTTCGCTAGACTACGCCTCACTTTTTTCTCACAGAGATTACTAAGTAAACGAAGCAGCTCTACCTCAGGTCCAATGAAGCTGTCCCTCACGAAGCCGCTGTCCCTCTGGTGACCATTTGAGTCATCGGCTCGAGTGGTCGTCCTGCCCTCCGAGTAAAGCAGGGAGTGCCCACGTCGTAGCTCTTGTTCTAGATCTTGCTTCAGCTCAGCGAGGTAGGGAAACCTGGGCAGATCCTCCGGTGGGTCGACCACACCTGAGTCTATGTCCACCACGCACATGCTCGCCTGCTCAAGAGAAAAGGAAAATCAAGAAAATATTCATCATCATCATCATCATCATCCTCCCTCGAATCCCAGCTTAACCAGGATACGAATAGGCAATCTCAAATCTATTTATACGAATAGGCAATCTAAATCCTCTCTGTACTATCAACTTTATTCATACTTTTGTAGCAATTTCTGGAGCATAGCAGCTCAAGAATATATATAAAATAAAAAATAAAATATAAAAAATATAATAAAATATAAAATCAAGAAAATATTTTAAAACAGAAATCAATAATAACAAAATATCAAATGCGATTCAGCACATTTTTTTGGAATCGTTATTATTGAAAAATATCATATAAACATTTTAAAAATAGAAATAATAAAATATCAAATTGAAATAAAGTATCCAAGGATTAAGAAATTGAAAAATATATTTAATTGAAGAAAGATAAAAAATAATGACGACTACAACCGCATGTAGTATTTGCAACGAATATACAACAGTCAGGATATTAAAAAAGCTTAACAACTGGATTCAAAGTTAGTTTTTCAAAACTTAGACTTAATTCAAATATCCTCTACTTTGAAGAATTATCAGATACAAAAGCATATACTGTTACAGAACGACCATTTTTTATTTCGCTTCATATTTGATTATTTATTTATTATGTGGTATTTTTTTAATTATTTTCTTTTTATATAACTTACATCAGAATATCATGTAACAACATACATTATATAACACAAACCCTGGGCTACAACATTGGGTCACAACCCTGGGCTACAACATTGGGTCACAACCCTGGGCTACAACATTGGGTCACAACCCTGGGCTACAACATTGGGTCACAACCCTGGGTTACAACCCTGGGCCACAACCCTGGGCTACAACCCTGGGTCACAACCCTGAGCTGAGCAGAGATAATATCGAGGAAAATCCTATAAAAAGAAATGAAATTTCATTATAAAATGTTTTTCAGCAACATTTATAACTTAAGCGACCCGTTATTTATAACATTGCACTGTCAAAGCTAGATGTCATCTTGACAGATCTTACTTTGGCACAGGACTCGACGTCAGCTCCCTGGAGTCCCATGATGAACGGCACCGGAGCGTCGAGGAAGTGATGAAGAGAGGCTGGAAGTATTGGCACATAGACGTGCTGCCACTGGAAGGGAAACATGAGCGATGTCAACACCTCAGCAACCAACATTAGCCTCTCACAATCTGTCAATCAAATTAACATCAGCATATCACAATCTGTCAATCAAATTATCATCAGCATATCACAATCTGTCAATCAAATTAACATCAGCATATCACAATCTGTCAATCAAATTATCATCAGCATATCACAATCTGTCAATCAAATTATCATCAGCCTCTCACAATCTGTGATTCAAATTACCATCAGCACCTCACATTCTGTCAATCAAACTAACATCAGCCTATCACAATCTGTCAATCAAATTACCATCAGCCTATCACAATCTGTCAATCAAATTAACATCAGTCACTTACAAACTGTCAATCAAATTAACGTCCGCCTCTCGCTAACTGCTATCCGTCACTCAATTACACAGATTAAACTCAGATTAATCAATAAATAATATTCATAAGTTAGCTTATTCGGAGATCAATATACAGATACTAAATAACTTACCGCTAGAGCAGAAGAGGATTTGATGTTCCAGTAGAATACAAGTGTATATTGCTAGTATTCCATCAATATCAATCAGATCAAAGAGTCTGCGTATCGGGTAATCCAGCAGCGGTAATTCCGTAACATCAGGTCTCTGGCACACGATATCTTGTCCCCTATGTTTTCCTAACCTCAAACTTCTACCAGGCTGAGGCATCAAAGTCTCATGCAGCAGGTTATACACATAGCCGGTGATCATCGACTGCGGCTCCGGCTGATCGGAAAGCCGCCGGCTATCAAACGCTAACTCATGCAGGGATCGCAGTAGACATTCAAACGCGTCTACGAACGGAAGTCGACTTATAAAACAAATACACTTAGTAGAATATAAACTATCGCTCGATTGTTTAAACGTTCTTGTTGCGACAGTTTTTGGCGATGTTGACGCGGCATTTTGATCGATATTTCTTCTTCTACGGGCAGCGGGCGAAAGGCTTCCTTCGTGTCTTCTCCTAATCACACCAGAAATATCTATCGCGTCTGATTCGCCGGGAGTTGAATGCCTCCCTGCTCGTGGAGGACAGGAATTTCCCGCGTGGCTTTCCCCCTGGTCGGAACGCCTGCGACCGGGGCTTCGATGACCAGAATGGGCAGGGCTTTTGTGTGACGGACTGAGATGATGGGTGGTGGGGTAGAGCACTCGCGTCTGAGCGTTGAGTAGCTCTGCCTGATGCATGTCCTGCAGCGTCTGCATAGCGCTGCATATCAGTGCATTGTCAACCTGTAGATACACAACAATATGCACATGTCCTGCAGCGTCTGCATAGCGCTGCATATCAGTGCACTGTCAACCTGTAGATTACAACAATATGCACATGTCCTGCAGTGTCTGCATAGCGCTGCATATCAGTGCATTGTCTACCTGTAGATATGCAACAATATGCACATATCCTGCAGCATCTGCATAGCGCTGCATATCAGTGCATTGTCTACCTGTAGATATACAACAATATGCACATGTCCTGCAGCGTCTGCATAGCGCTGCATATCAGTGCATTGTCTACCTGTAGATATACAACAATAAATACACATGTCTTGAAGCAATCTGCATAGCGCTGCATATACAACAGATAGATATACAACAATCTCAGATAATACCAGATGTTACATGTCGTAATAATAACATGTAACATGTAATGATAACATGTAATGACGTAACATGCAATAATAACAAGTAACATTGTCCCAACCATGGTTAAACTTCCCGGCACTAGTTAAACTGGGATTTAAGGGAAGATGATGATGAAGATGATTCTATAAAAAGCGTCTGAGTGAAAGTTCAGTAAGCGCTGTGCAGCTGGTAGGCAGGATTACCTTTTCATAGAATGTGAGTGTAGCACCGTATATTCGTGCTCCGTCCTCCTTAGTGATCATAAAGGAGTGAAACCAGGAAGCGTTTGTGTCATCGTTCTGAGTGCAGAATCTTAGTCCACTGGGGTGACACAGCTGTACATAGCAATTACATCATCCATACTTAGATGATTCAAATAACAAATGTACTTATTTCATATGAATCTACATCGGTTACGTAATTTATTAGATTGAATTCAACGTAAATGAATCTAAAAATGGCATTCAGTAAACATTCCTACAAATAGAAGAATAGATAATTCTCTGCTTTTCTCTTTTTACTCTCAAATCACTGACTCCAGCAGATTGCGTTACACAAACTGTTCATTTATTGATGTTCTATCATCCCTTAATGCTCACCCGTGATCTCATCGAAAGCAACCTTATCAAATATTTCTAGTCTTGGTCTTCCTCGGATTATTTTCCTTAAAACTTACCCATCTGATGTCTACTGCATTCAGACGATAGGTATATTCTAGTACTCTGTAAACGAATAGTTTAGAACATGTTTTGTTATCTTCCATTATTATGCCTTGTGAGTGAGTTATGGCTGCTAACGAAAAGCTCTCTAAGTCTTTGAGACTTTTTCAAGACTTTGAGACTGTAGTTCCCATTTATTTAAGGCTCATCGAACATCTCGTATTCTGAGAGGTGAGGGGAAGAGTCTAAGAGATCCAAAAGAAATAGTGATAATTATCAAATAAAATAGTTATCACTAAGTCTTCAAGTAGTGTTCAGTAAAGTGGCAGGTCCAAGGTCCTCTTTGCATTCTGCTTTCACACTCCATAAAGTGCAATACATCGAGCAAAGAGCTAAACATATTTATATAAACATAATTATATTTAAATATTAATATAATGAGTAAAAACAATTTCGATGTGTATGAAATGTTATAAGATATTTGTAAATAAAAAACGAACCATGCATACGGCGTCAACATCGAATGGATTCCCAGCAACTGTGTCAGGATAGTGAGCCAGTACATGAGTCTTATAGGGTCTATCCAGTGGTGAGCAGTGTAAACTATCACCTGTCCATCAATCAATCAATCAATCAATCAATCACTAGGTATCAGGATAGTGAGCCAGTACATGAGTCTTATAGGGTCTATCCAGTGGTGAGCAGTGTAAACTATCACCTGTCCATCAATCAATCAATCAATCAATCAATCAATAAATCAATCAATCAATAGGTATCAGGATAGTGAGCCAGTACATCCATGAGTATTGTAGGGTCTGTCTAGTAGAGAATAGTTTAAGCTCTTACCTCTTCATCAATACATAAATCAATCACAATCAATCAATCAATCAATTATAAGTATCATGATAATGTGCTAACACACGGGTGTCGTAAGCTCCGTCCAGTTAAGAACTATCACTGTATTAGTACATTCCTTGGCAAGCTAAAAACCCATCTCATTCCGCCATAGGTCTATATTTTGACCCGCTTGCATTAGATCTTGGGCTTGCACTGTTTTGATCTCGCTTTCTCTTGTGGTCTCTGTGTACTCAGTCGTCATCGTGTGGTATTTTGGCGCCTGTTGTACAGAGTCTGCAAGAGACGTCCCTGACATTAACTATTGAGCTCTTATGTGATCGATACACCAAATCTTAACCGATGAGCAAAATTTGGGTGGTCTATAAACGGTGCGAGCCAAAATCCAGGTAATCAGCCCAAGGAAGGGTGCTAGCGGAATGAAGGTTTACTTGTTGGTCTCAGTTCGTGGACATTAGGTGGACAGGAAAGTTCAAGAGAAAAGCTTTTAACCGCCTATGAAACTGTTTGTAAAGTAGGAAAGGCTGATCTGGAGTAGATGAGGGAGTGCCCAGAGCGGGAGGAAGAGAATTCCAGATCTGTGGGGCAGCATTGCGGGAAACCACTTCAGATACTATTTTTCCAATCAGCAGGTAGCATTACAGTTGAATAACGCATAGCTTTTTGTAAAGGGCTAACTTGTTAATCAATGGAGTGCTTTTACAGAGTGTGACAGATGACCGTGAGTATGAATAGGTACCTTGGACCAGCCACTAGGATAATACATCATTTTACATTATAATACAGCAGAGGATTATATAGAAAGTGAGCAGCAACTAGCTGCAACTTAGTTGTCACCAATTCACAGGTTGATTCACTGTACTTCTAGATTATATTCACTAATTTATGACTGAAGTAAATTCATCGTGAACAGCAGTATATATTTGATGTGTTTATAAAAACCACCACACTTAACAAATAAGTCACCGCGATATACTACCGTCAATTAAAATCGATCACTAAGAATACTTAGGAAAAGTTTGTAAAACTCATTAACGCTTTAGACTTACATCTTACAAATGGTTTTATTGTTTTATTGATGTACAAAGGTCAACGCCAATAGTGATGCCTTTCTGTTAAATTTCATGTGATGCAAAACTAAAAGACCAATATGAAATAGGCATAGTATAAAAACCTGCAAACTGATCAGGCTCCAAGCCAAACTTGATATCCAAGCCGCTAATGACGAAGTAATCGATGAACTTCTGATTGGAAGACATGATCAAACAATCAATCGATCAGTTACGATTAATATAATCGAGCTGAAGGCAGCTCGGCCAATCAGAAGATACTTAGCTCTTATGTGATCGTCACAGTTCATGTCTAATTAAAAATTAAGCTAAAAATAATTAATTTTTACTCTAACCATCTCAAACAATAGTAAAATTATTGTTTATTATTATTAAATAAATCAATTCAAAAGATTTAGAAACAAGACGAGAATAATTTAAAATGGTAACAGTGTACAGCAACAACAGCGATTAAACACAATTTAATTTAATTGAACTTAAGTTAAATTAATTAATTCATTGGTTCAGGAAATCGAGGGACTTGTAACAGCAGTACATCTTGTCGTAGATTTAATACTTTACCATGTACATATTTCAAAGAAAAAACAGAAAAACATGCAAACCTTAATTGATAAGTAGATCTACCTAAAACATACTTACCAGTACACATTACCCATTACCAGGTACGACATATCCACAACATAGAAATACATACGTATGCAGTTATAAACGTACATACATATGTGGCACAGAAATCTACGTGCACACGCATACACCCACATACCTGAATATACAGCCTGAAGAAATGCATAAAAACAGGGGCGTCTTCGCCACATAAGCGATGACGCAGTTTGTGTCACGAAATTCTCCGGGGTACCTGAAAATAAAACTTATGGGGTACCGTACGACAGTAGTGCGGTACCCCATAACCCATGCATTGTTTCTCTAACGCATAAATTGTTTCTCACTCACACATTGTTTCACTAACTCATACGCACATTGTTTCCCTAACACATACGTCATAGACGAAAAAAACGTTTTTTACGTTTTTTATTTTTTATAAAATAAAAAACGTAAAAAAACGTAAACCGTAAACGTCAAACGTAAAAATTAAGATAAACACTGTGATCTCATCTCTAATTATTTCGAATGTGAGCCAAAACAGGAAATTGTAAGAACATTTTATGTGGCTGTATGTGATGTGACCTGGAAGTATTTGTTTATATTTGTATGGAGTCTATGGATATACTTTAGAACTTTAGATCAAGTCTAGTTGTAATAAAATTGTTTAGTGTTATGGAATGAAGGCATGGTAATATATATGCAAGCCTACGTGTACGCAACTAACGTTTTTTTTCAAGGTTTTTTTACGTTTTTTATTTTTTTGGGAAAAAACGCGTCTTTCAACGTTTTTTATTTTTGGTAAGAACATTTTTTCATCTATGACATACGTATTGTTTTTCTAACTTTTTTGATTGTTTCTTTAACTCATACATTGTTTTTCTAACTCATACATTGTTTCTCAGACTCATACATTGTTTCTCTAACTCATTCGTTGTTTCTCTAACTCATACATTATTTCTCAACCCATACATTGTAACTCATATATATTGTTTCTCTAACCCATACATTTTTCTCCAACTCATACGTACGTATTGTTTCCATAACTCATATGCATTGTTTCTCCAACGCATACATTGTTTCCCTAACTCATATTTTGTTTCTCTAACTCACGCATTGTTTCTCTAATTCATACATTTCCTATATAGTACATGTACATAATATATATGTAGCTTTGATTCTACGCAATATTCAGGTTTGTTACTTAGGCCTATGTACATGTAATTAAATGAGTATATATATTTTCGTATTGCGTACTGGAAACTAAAGAATAGACCAACCGTTAACTGCACGCACGTGTCGTAAGAAACGATTGATTTTAAACAAGAATTGAGGAAGGCAACGATAAACCACATCGGTAACCATATTTTTCCAAATCGATACGTACGCTACGTACGCTTCAAAACTAATCTATAAGACAGCCGTATGTGAAGGAGTTATAATTAACTGATCAATGGAGTGCTGTATGGAGTGTGAAGCGTGCAAACACACTCAGAATACTATCATATGCCTTGAACCTGCCACTTTACAGAAGAGAAATAGGTAGGTTTCTATATATGGCTGGAGCCAGTGGCGATGTCGATAAGATATTCGACAGCTGATCAGTATGTGCGGGGTTCAAATCCTGGGCTCACCCGTCACTGACATCGCTTTCGAGTGAGGAAACTGACGTTAACATTAGCTGTTTTTCTTTTACAGATTTATTGAGTTAAGGCGATGCATTAATAGAACGCATATATCACTAAAGTTTTAAAATTTTAATGACACGCAGTGACATAATACAACATCAAGTCGACTAAACGTAGGTTAGCAAGCTACACATGATTAGAGTTAGAAAATAATGTAATTAGCAGTGATTTCTATAGAAAATAGTGTATGATCGATGTTGTGAAAGTTGCCATTTAGAATTAAGGCGCCATTTAAACGATACTTTCATTATTTAGTTCTAATTTGGATATTGATGCAGTTGCAGGTCTTTTCGTATTTCCTGCAGCTGATGTGCCCCTCCAACGACATGAGTACTGTGTAGTTATCATAATTAATTACATGTTCAAATGTATAAAACACCATTGATCCAATGGTGTTTTATAATGGTGCATTTCTTTAAATCCATTTTGTTTTCATCAGGGCCTACATTTAGCCTACGAGCTATTTTCGACTTAGCAGTCCGATGACAACCAATCAGCAGCCTCCTAAATCTAATTGCCTGTCTAGCTCTTAGCGCAGCTGCCGTAGACCTATAGGCCTATTTCTGACCGGGCAGCTAGCAGCTGTTGAAAGCTGCTCAGCTAGCTAACTGCCCCAGTCTATTTACCAGGGTTAGCTCTTAGTGCACGTGCACTTATCGTCGTGCTTTAGGGGTCTAGTAGCTGTATTACTGGATTTTATCTTTTTAGTGTTTCCACTCCTATAGATGGAGCCTCTGCGGTTCTGCGTGTTGTCATGGATGCTCTTGTAGTTGCCACCCCCTGTTCGTAGCGTTGGAGCATTGACCAGAGGTTTAGGCTTCATCTTGAGACGTCGACCTTGAACTTTTACCTGTCTACAACAAAACAACGAGAGATTATCAGATGAACAGGACAACAACAAAACAACGAGAGATTATCAGATGAATACAACAACAAAACAACGAGGGATAATCAGATGAATAGAACAACAAAACAACGAGGGATCATCAGATGAATAGAACAACAAAACAACGAGGGATCATCAGATGAATAGAACAACAAAACAACGAGGGATTATCAGATGAACAAAGAATAATCACACTTGTAATTAATTTTATATATAATTTAATAAATTGGTGTTAATAAAAACGGAAAGAAATACGAAATCTTTTTCCAAATGTCAAAGCGGAATCTCGATATCTTAGTATTACATAGCAGAGAATATGACTGGCTACAAAAATTAATTAAAGTACATGTAATTACTTTCAACCTACATGTATATTTCTATCTTTAAAATTTTTAATTTAAAAGAGAGAATAATATCAATAAATTGTGAACAATTTGATTTCGATTTCGGCATGATTTCCCTAACAATAATAGTAATAATATAGGTTTAACGTCCGTTCTCTCATACAAGGATGGTGTCAGGGGCGTCCCCCATCACATATTTCACTGCAAATCGATTTATCTCAAACGATCTTAAAAACATGTGTTGAAGAGCCTACACAGAGAGGATTATAAATCTCTCCAGCTGAACAACAGCAAATACAACAACAATACGATTAGAGCGCTACTGTTGTCCATGACAACATCGAGCATTGTGGAACCAAATCAAAACCGATTATCAGAGCATAAGCTAAAAAAGCTAAAGATAAGGTCATCGTCAGTTTCCTCACTCGAAAGCGATGTCAGTGACGGGCGAGCCCAGGATTTGAACCCCGCACATACTGATCCGCGAAAAGATAAGCGATACTGATAGGCGATACTGACAAGCGATACTGATAATCAAGACTGATAAGCGATACTGATAAGAGATACTGATAATCAAGACTGATAAGAGATACTGATAAGAGATACTGATAAGAGATACTGATAAGAGATACTGATAAGAGATACTGATAAGAGATACTGATAAGAGATACTGATAAGAGATACTGATAAGAGATACTGATAAGAGATACTGATAAGAGATACTGATAAGAGATACTGATACTGATAAGAGATACTGATAAGAGATACTGATAAGAGATACTGATAAGAGATACTGATAAGAGATACTGATAAGAGATACTGATAAGAGATACAAATAAGAGATACTGATAAGAGATACTGATAAGAGATACTGATAAGAGATACTGATAAGAGATACTGATAAGAGATACTGATACTGATAAGATATACAGATAAGAGATACTGATAAGAGATACTGATAAGAGATACTGATAAGAGATACAAATAAGAGATACTGATAAGATATACAGATAAGCGATACTGATAAGCGATACTGATAGGCGATTGAGACCAGAACGTCACACCTGACGGGGGGGCTAGGTCGCTCCTCGGATGGAGGGGCTGAGAGAGGCCTGCTCCAGTCTGCGGGCCCGTCCCCGGGGCTCCAGCCCCCCGAGTACCCGGGCTCTGCCTCCATCCGTCCCGTCCGATAGACCTTCGAGGCCCCGTTGAGCTCCCGGGCCCTCAGGGCGGCCTGCTGGGCCTTCTCCGCCTTTTCCTTGTAGTAGGGCACCCAGGGCGAGGGGCCGTTACCCGTCCTGCGATATATCAGCAAACAAAGTAGGGAATGTTAAACAAGGGGCAGATTTTTCCAAGGGAGGGGAAAATAAATATTTAAGGCCTTTTTGACAGTAAGCCATTTCTATAAATTGAGCCTGTCATGTGATTGACTATAAACGGCGAACCTGACTCCCCTGGATCAACCACTGACCACTGATTTGTTTCGTGATCGTTAAATTCATTTAGTTTACTTCGTTAACAAGGTTTAACAAAGTCGAATTATATTTCGGGGGGGCATGCATCTTTTGCCCCCCTGAGTTCGCTACTGTGTGAAACTGCTCAAAATTATTAATTAGCTAAATGGATTTGCGATTTCTAAATTCTTTATATCTTTAATTTCCGAATAGAATATAAAATCAATAGGATTAGAGCTTGCAATCTAAACTTGCAGTCTAAAAGATTTTGATACGAATATAGCCGTCTTTGGTAGTAGAAAAGAACTATTAACAAAAATTCTAAAGAAAGACACAAAGACAAAGATGGTGAAAACTTTGGTTTGGATCACGCTATTGTATGGATGTGAAACATATACCTTAAGGAAGGAAGATATTAGGAAACTGGAGGCATTGGAAATGTGGATTTGGAGAAGAATGGAGAGGATTAGCTGGACTCAAAAGGTTACAAATGAGGAAGTCCTGGAGAGAGTTGGCACAGATAGACAGTTGATAAATGTATTAAGAAATAGGAAGAAGAGATGGATAGGACACATTCTAAGGGGGGAAGGTCTATTAAAAGAGGTCATAGAAGGTAGAATGGAAGGAAAAAGAGGCAGGGGCAGGCCGAGATTAGGTATGTTAGATGATTTAAAGACCCACTCATATGTGGAAATGAAGAGGAAGGCGGAAGACAGAGAAGAGTTGAGGCGTTATGTACCATGGACCCGCCAGTAGGCAGTGCACTCAGAGAGAGAGAGAGAGATAGCCGTCGCATGTTGACTCAAATTTGTTCATGTTCAGATTCTGCATAGATTTTCTCTCAGTGAAATAGATATGCAACAACAATCATTACAGTCACTACAGTGTGTATACGTACAGTCATACAAGTATGTGGTACACATTTCTCCTCTCTCTCTCTCTCTCTCTCTTAGTGCATCGTCTACTAGCAGGTCTATGGTTTATAGCGCTTCCACTCTTCTCTGTCTTCCGCCTTCCTCTTCATGTCCATATATGAGTGGGTCTTTAAATATTCTAACATACCCAATTTCGGCCAGCCTCTGCCTCTATTTTATTCCTTTCTAACTTCTATTAAATCCTTATTTATGT
Source organism: Enchytraeus crypticus (assembly GCA_905160935.1). Taxonomy (NCBI): domain Eukaryota; kingdom Metazoa; phylum Annelida; class Clitellata; order Enchytraeida; family Enchytraeidae; genus Enchytraeus; species Enchytraeus crypticus. The sequence goes on from CAJHZI010000343.1 coordinate 485,499, forward strand.
ATATGTGTACATATTCATAGAAGATTTCATAGAATATACAATGGAAGGAATGTACACATATATACATTATAAATGACATAGATTTTGAGTGATATAACTCCGTATGGTCAATGATTTGCGACAGGAAGTGAGAGTGTTCTACAGTGGAGTAATATTTCCCGTTGATTGTCGCTAATAAATATCTCTAGGGCATGTTTGGTGCACACATATCACTTGACTGTAGCAGAGATAATAAGAGCTGCAAGGCTATCAACCTTCGATTCTTTGTTCTCATTTCATTCTAGACGCTACTCTTATAAAGTAAACAGTGCCATGAAAATGGTATAAAATTCTATCAGGGTATAGAAGGAGGTGAAGTAAAGTTTAACGTCAGTTTCTGTACAACGAATGGTACAATTCGATATTGTATTCTATATGATTACAATATGATGTTGCATTATATACCAGTACAATTTGGCGTTTTATTATATACCAGTACAATTTGGAATTTAGTTGTATGTCATTAAAATTCCAGTACAAGTATTCACGTGATCCAGGCCCTATATTCCATACCAAATAACAATCGTCTCAATAACAATCGTCTCAATAACAATCGTCTCAATAACAATCGTCTCAATAACAATCGCTTCAATAACAATCGCTTCAATAACAATCGTCTCAATAACAATCGCTTCAATAACAATCGTCTCAATAACAATTGTCTCAATAACAATCGTCTCTGATCTCACAATACACACAGAGAGAGAATGGTGCATAATCAGAAAGCATCAGATGCTTGGGGTAGACTATTAACTATACATGCATTACACTCAGCAACTTAGTATCTATTTAACTTAGGTTTTAATTCATAATTTATTGTAAAAGCTGGTAAGACTGTTGTTAACTTCAGTTTCCCCACTCGATGTGTTGTCAGTGACGGGTTAGCCCAAGATTTAAACCCCGTACATACTGATCCGCGGTCGAGTATCTTACCGACATCGCATGATCGCCACTGGTTTCAGTCTTGTGAAGCACTTTTCAATTAAAATCGTAATTGAGAGGAAAAACGAATATTTTTCTCAAATTTAAAGATTGAAATGAGAATAACGGAAGCGAGAGTTTAGAAAGCAGACAGAAGCCAGTCTGTCTGTTGCAGATTGAAAACGATAAACGGCTCGAGAGAGTTGAAATATTTCTACTTCTTTTTTAAACGTTTGACATTTAATGAGAGTTCTTTAAGCTTACGTGAGGATCTCGTTATAAAAATTGTTCATTCTTGCAAACAATTTTATGTTAGCTTTAAAGCAAAAAAGCTTTATTACACGTGACAGATTATGCAATGTCTGCGCTGAATCTACAAACACAAGTCCACACGAATATACATACATACATTCAGACGTCCATGCACACGTATGTGCATATTGAGAGCACTTTCATTCACACACATTCACACGCATCCACACGCATTCAAACACATCCATGCACACGCATTCATACGTATTCACACACATCCATGCACACGCATTCACACGCATTCACACACATCCATGCACACTCATACGCATGCATCCGCAAGCAAGCGCAAACCTCCATACACAAGAATTCACACACATTCATTCCTATGCATTCATAATCCTTAACACATATCCCTACACATTCGTACACTGCCATTCACACAAATTCACACACATTCACACACACATACACACGCATGCACACATATCCATTCAAAAGCCTTCACATACTGCACACACGTTGATCTACATGAACATCCAAATGTAATGTATGTAAATGTAACTGTAATGTAAATGTAACCAAAAATGTAAATGTAACCAAATGTAAATGAACAGAAATGTAAGGAAGGAAAGACAGACGGACGGACGAACGGACGGAAGGAAGGAAGGAAGGAAGGAAGGAAGGAAGGAAGGAAGGAAGGAAGGAAGGAAGGAAGGAAGGGAAGGAAGGAAGGAAAGAAGGAAGGAGGGAAGAAAGAAAGGCACATCACTTCTATTAGTATGAGAGCAAAGCAGGGATGTACTGATTGATAATCATTCCATGCCCTCCTGCCTGACCTTTCCTCTAATCATTCTTACTTTCTCAACAAGATTTTCCATCTTTCTCTCTTTCTCTCTCTCTCTCTCTCTCTGTGTCTCTTTCTCTCTCTCTCTCTCTCTCTCTCTCTCTCTCTCTCTCTATATATATATATATATATATATATATATAATATATGTACATATATTATATATATTATATATATACAGTATATATATATATATATATATATATATATATATATATATATATATATATCTTTACTCTTCTTCTCTTTCTTTCTGGTTCTCTGCTTATACTGCTCTCCTGATGTAGTTTAATTCGTTTTATTTTCTCCTGTCTATTTCTCTCTCTCTCTCTAATCTCTACCTATCCCTCTCTCTTTCTACCTCTCTCTTTCTCGCTCGCTCTCTCTCTCTCCCTCTCTCTTTTGTTTATGCTCTCTCATTCTCTCCCAGTCCACAAAATTATACATATTTTAAATACTCAATTGGATGCATCTCGCTGATAAAGGTAATGCCAGGTCCAAGGTACAGTCGTGTTAAGCTACAGCTAACAGTATCGTCAACAACAACAACAACAACAATACGATTAGTGTGCTACTGTTGTCCATGACAACATTGAGCACTGTGAAACCAAATCAAAGCCGATGAGCAGAGTGAGGGGTCCATCAACGGTGCGAGCCAAAATCCTGGTGGTCAGTCCAAGGAAGGGTACTAGCGGAATGGAGGTTTACGTGTTGGTCTCAGTTCGTGGACATTTGGTGGATATGAAAAGTCGAAGAGAAAAGATTTCAATCGCCTATGAAACTGTTCGTGGAGTAGGAAAGGCTGATCAGGAATAGATGAGGGGGTGCGCAGAGTGGAAGGAAGAGAATTCCAGATCTGCGGGCAGCATGCTGGAAGGTGCGCCTAGACAGCTTGCTACGTGAAGGAAGTCTTGGTCTCTCAAGAGTAACTAACTTATAGGACCTGGTGGGCCTGAAGGTAGGTTGTCCCATTTGTAGTAAGTGGGACATGTAACTATTACCAGGAGTAGTAATAGACTTATAAGTTAGAGAAACTGTCTTGTATAAAATGCGTTCTCTAACTTTAAGCCAGTGTAAGGACTTGAGGATTGGAGTAACATGAGAATATTTGGAGCTACGAAAGACTGCACGTGCAAGGGAATTCTGGATGAACTGCAACCTATCAATCTCGCAAATGGGAAGAATTAGAAATAGGGAGTTACAGTAATCCAGTTTCGATTGCACGAGAGCAGCGCCAATTGTAGTGGCAGTCTCGAGAGAAAGATATGGTCTTATTCGACGAAGATCGCGAATATGAAAGAATCATGCCTGTGACGTTTTAGTGATATGTTCGTGGAATTAGAGGTGGCGGTCAAGGACAACACCAAGATTATTCACAGAAGAAACCGGTGTTACTGAAACATCAGAAGAGAGAGCCAGGGACACCTCGTTAAGTTTTGAAAGTTGCTGAGGTGTTCCAAATAGCACGAACTCAGTCTTGGGTGGATTGAGTGCCAAGAAATTGGTAGACATCCAGGAAGATATCTCCTGAAAGGATTGCTGTAGACAAGCCTTAGCATCAGGATAGGAGTGGGGGGTGAAGCATGTGTACAGCTGAGTGTCATCAGCGAAAAGTTGATGGTCTAATGAATGTGAAGAGATCAATGAGCTTAGTGGAGTAGTGTATAAATTAAAGAGGATAAGACCAAGTACAGAGCCCTGAGGCACACCGTACTTGAGGATGGAAGGCGGAGAGGAATACTCTTGAACTTTGACGCTAAGAGTACGGTCGGTGAGATATGAAGTAAACCAAGCAAGTGCATTGCCGTGGATACCAAACCATGAGGAAAGACGTTGTAGGAGGATTTGGTGATCGATGGTGTCGAAAGCAGCAGACAGATCGAGAGTACAAAGTCCAGTGACACGTTGAGTGCATGACTTATTCTACGCAATTGTTCTACTTTATCATTACTGATGTTTTTTCTCTATCTCTCTAGTGTTCTGCCAAGCTGCAAGTCTAAGGTACATATTCCTACTCAATTGCTGCTTTACACGCTCCACAAAGAGTTCACCGTCGATTAACGAGTTAACCTCTTCACAAATGACTATGCCATATCCACACCTTAATGTAGCCTACAACTTGGAAATAATATGCCTTCTGAGGTGGTTAATACGGTTTATTGATGTTTTAACAATCCAAAAGGAGAAAGCGAATGACTTCATCATATGAAAGATTTTACGACTTCTGTAGAATAATCTACACCGTAATTCAGGTCCCTAACATCCCCCTCAGACGACGAGTCGTACGTTAAACACATTTAATTTATTAAGGTAAATTATTTAAACCCACATTAAATTGGACCAATTAAATCAATTAAAATTAACTCACATTTGAGGTAAAATGACTAATTTTGCACAATTTCTTATTTGGAAATAAGAAAAATAATTAATTTAATAATTAATTTAATTAATTTAATAATTAATTAAATGAATAATTTGCACGTGCCATGCTGTCACATGGCACGTGCAAATTTAACGAGCGTACGATGGTTGTAGAAGAAGATAAGGAAATGGTTGACGAGAAGGAGAAGTAAATTGATACGGACGCATCTAGCGGGACTTTGCTGGACGATTACTTTAATCAAATCTTTACTATTGGAGAAGTCACGCAATAACTCTAGCAATACCGTCAACTGTCTGTGAATCTAAAAGTAGAGCAAATCGTGATACTTAAATTTAATAGTGCGATGAACTGCACCACATAATTCTAGTGAATGCACTGGTGGCTAATGGGGGGGGAGGGCTCTAGTCTGAAAGTAGCTATTATTCTATTATTCGAAAACTATTCTTGTAATTAAATGATATTAGTAATCTGTAAAACATTATCACGTATGTTGATGTTTTTGTAGTTAACAAGAAAAGCAGTACGTAAAACGCAATAAAATATTAATATAAATAAAAAAAGGCAGATACTTTTTATAGGTGCAATTTTTAGTGACAATTCTTTTGTATACATTTGATCACTAGACTTTAATTCTTAGGATTCTGATAATTATAATTGTAGACTCGGCTGCCATCTCACAAAAATAGCAGTTTGCGCCCAAAGTAAATGTAGGGGATAATCTATTCAACATGTATATGCTAATCCACTCTAGATGCTAATCCACTCTAGATGCTAATCTACTCTAGATGCTAATCTAGTCTAGATGCTAATCTAGTCTAAATGCTAATATAATTTAGTTGCTAATCTAGTCGACATGCTAATCTATTCTAGATGCTAATCTAGTCTACACGTATAATTATGCTAATATTGTTTAGTTAAAAATCTAGTCTACATGATAATCTTCTCTAGATGCTAACCTACTCTACATGCTAATATACTTTAGATGCTAAGCTATTCTAGATGCTAACCTTGTCTAAATACTAATGTATTTTAGTTGATAATCTAGTCTACATACTAATCTATTCTAGATGCCAACCTATTCAATATGCTAATCTAACTATCTATTCTAATATCTCCCAGGTCTAATCGACTGATTGATTGATACAGATATAGTATTACCAGTGGCAGAGGGTGTAGCACTTGCTGTAGGGTAACCTCTCTGCGTACATACATTGTCCCGTGCAGTATTCCAAGGCCGAGTCTTGAGCTTTTGTGCTGAAACAACAACAACATTGTTCATGACAACGTCGGGCACTCTTATATAATCTTATGTAGAGATTCTAAGCATTTTGGAAATGAATGCTATAATTACAATAAAAGAATGGCTCAATGCATGTTACAAAGTGTATTATTGAATTACTATCTTGGATATTGATAAATTTAATGTCATTTAATTTAATAGCATTTCCCGTGTTGTGTCCGGGTTGTTTGAAGAATTGACCAACCGGTGACTGCACGTGTTGTAGAAGGCCACTAAAGTACAGAGATCCATACCAACGTCAGAAAGGGCATTCGGTTGGTGAGCGCCTTGGCTCCAGAATTTGTTACCAAAATTTAAACGAATGGAAAAGTCTCAAATAGGGGATTGACTGATGGATGATGTGATGTAGGACAGAGAGGATTTGAGACAGTCAATTCGTATCCCGATCCTAGTGATCATGATGATGATAAATTTAACATCATTTCACTCTAGTATTTTTCTAAGTGGCAGATCCAAGGCACATATTCCTACTCCCTGTCTGCTTTCATATCTACTTAGGCACTTAATCGATTAGAGAGTCAATTCATTCACAAAATTGTCTTATTTACACAAATATAGCTTTGAAAAAATATGGCTTCTGGGGTGGTTCTCCGTTACTTTCGTCAGTGCTTGCTTAGTCGCCCATTACGACACATACATTTTACGTTTTGACTGTTCTTCACTGGCACGGACTCGAAACAACAATAATAATAATAATAATAATAATAATAATAATAATAATAATAGCATAATATAGTTTAATTAAAGCATTTTATCGTTTTCATAAAGCAGCCCACTGCTATATCTGACTTTATTGTAAACTACTGAGGATGTCTAGCTATATGGACTAAATGTGCAGTGTAATAAAATTGAAAGATTAATTTACTGAAATCTTCCGCCTCCGTATTTCGCAGCGCATTGGTTCTAATAACAAGGGAGAGAGAGAGAGAGAGAAAGAGAAAGAGAGAGGGAGAGAGAGAGAAAGAGAAAGTGAGAGACATTAAAAGAGAGATAGAGGAGAAAGAAATGTAGAAATAGGAGAGGGGAAGAGAGAAAGAAAGAGAGAGGAGAAAGAAAGAAAGAAAGAAAGAGAAGAAAAAAGTGAGAGAGATAGAGAAAGAAGAGAAAGAAAAAGGGAGCTTGAGAGTGAGAGAGAGAGAAAGAAAGGAAGAAAGAGACAGTAAAGCAAACAGCCACAGATTGCAAAAGGTGTGTGTGTGTATGTGTGTGTGGGTGTGTGTGTGTGTGTGTGTGTGAGAGAGAGAGAGAGAGAGAGAAATGGCATCATTCATGAGTTTGTGTGATTTTTAAGATGTTTCAGCACGGATTTATATCGCAACAGTGACTCAGAAGAAATACACTCGATTCATATATTTGCGTAGATATCTACTTCTGCATGTCACAATTGTCACAATCTTGTAATGAACTAATTCTCCACTTACTATCGCTTGTCAACAGGTATTAGTTCATCTTCACTGAATCTCTTGCTCTTCTCGAATACTCTGTTCTCTAGTTCCCTGGAACGCAATGACTCACTGGAGAGATCGGCTCTGCTTATATCAGGCGGAACAGGTTCCAAATATCCTTCTTCATCGTAATGCTGTCGGATTTTCTCAGATAGTTTCTTCAATAACGTCGCTACCTGTGATAGACAAGCAAATGTAAAAACAAAGCTAAGGTTAGCGTCAGTTTCCTCACTTGAAAGCGATTTCAGTGACGGGCGAGCCCAGGATTTGAACCCCGCACATACTGATCCGCGGTCGAGTATCTTAGCGACTTCGCAACTAACTCCAGCCAAATGGAAGAAATAGCAGAATACACAACAATCAAATTAGATAAAATACAGGTTATTATGTAAATATTTCTAATATGTTAGGCTATGCTAGATGTGTAGGTAAGTTTTATTTTATTGTGTGTGGGTCTCAAACAAGCAGTTGTGCTTTCTGACCCAGTGTCGTTATGTTATATTATGTTAAAATATGAACATTTTGCGTCAGAATATGTTTCTGTAGTGTTTTATTCCACACCGGTTGAAGATATCAGAAATATAATATATTCTGCTTATCTTAAACCCCGCGCTGTGTTTGGCTCACTGAAGAATATACCAATCGTAAGCTACGCTCGAATTAAGAAGCCACCCAGCAAGAACAGAGGACGGCAAAGATAAACCACCCCAGAATCCATTTACCAACCTATAAGTTATATTAAGCTGTGGGTAAGGCATATATGTGGACATGAAGAGGAAAGCTGAAAACAGAAAAGAGGGGAGGCGTTATATTCCATGGACCTGCCAGTAGGCGGTAAACTAAGAGAGAAGGCATATATCCTTCTGTGAAGGGATTAATTCATTAATCGATCCATTGCTCTTTATGGAGCGTGGTAGTCAAATTTTATCATAATTGTGTACATAGTATCTGGGGCTCGGCAGAACACCAAAGCGGGACTAATCTAAAACTAAGAAGAACTATAAACTGTAGTTCAACGCCTGTTTAGAGTCATGGAGGATAATTGCGGAGTCACTGATGTCGGTAAGATATTCGACCGCGGATCAGTATATGCGGGGTTCAAATCCAGGGCTCGCCCGTCACTGACATCGCTTTCGACTGCGGAAACTGACGTTAACATTAGCTTTTAGTTTTTTACTCATATGAAATATATTTTGGTTCATATGAAAGCCTGTAGCATTTGTGTCATCGTGAACGGTTCCTATATCAAAGCCTCTAATGTTGTCTCGTCTGGAGAGACGGAATGTTACAGACATCATTAGCGGCTATTGCTCTTTAAAGTTTCGTTGATTTATAAGAACAATGACGACTGGATGCACGCTAACTTTCAGTATCTACGTACAGTCACGGGATTATGGTGCATACATGTACATCGTTGAAATTCCCAAGTGAAATCATCTCTCTACCGTATTTGTTGGAATGCATACTAAATACACTTACAATTTGTGTAAGATGCAAAAAAGCCATAAACCCTTGGAAGAAATGATAAGTTATCAAGATAGATCAAATGTAATTATATAAGCTGCTTGGAATTTGATGCAGTAAAGTTGCTTTACTGGTCATGCCTATGTGAAAGTAATTAGACTATGCTAGACAGCCCTAAGTAAAAATGTTGAACCTCTGAAGGTTAATGCAATGCTAGAGGCAAATTACCAAACACCGCGTAATAATAACAGATAATGTTTAAATTCAAAATTTGATAAATTATTTACAATATTCAGAGATACATTTCTGTTGCAATATTAAATAAATTTAACCATTTAATATAACAACTAATGTGCCTATCATTAGATCTGATGAAATTCTATTCCGCCATTAAATGCAATTTACAAAGAGATTCGCGTTTATCTTTGTTAAGTTTGCTTTTAAGCGCAGTCTTTCGCGTATAGCTCGCATCTTTTAGTTTCCGTTTCCGGCTTTCTTTTTCATTTAGTTTCTCCAGTAATAATGGCAGTAATTGATGCATTGTGGAGAAAAATGAGAAAATATTCTGAGCAAGGGTGACTTAGCCTGAAACTAATTTTGAGGGAGAGGCGGAAGGAGGGGGAGCATTTATAAGTAGTGGTCATTTTGTTCACAAATATTTTCTCTGTAGTTGTGAAATATGTGTTTTATAAATAGAAATGATTTGGTGGCACATCAGCTAAAGAATTTCTGTCATAGTCAATATATATATATATATATATATATATATATATATAATAAATATATATATTCGTATATTATATATACATATATATATACATATGTATATATATATATATTTACTGCACATACATACATGCATATATAGTATATATGTATATATTATAGTATATATACTTGTATATAAATATATATATATATATATATATATATATATATATATATATATATATATATATATACTACTGAAATCCACTGTTGGAACATCAACTGCGAGTGCTTATTCGTATTAAATATATTCAATTAAAAACTATTATTACGAATTATTTAAAGTTAATACTGGCACCTAGTGGAAAATTATTCTGCATCAGAACAATATTCACATTTGATATTAAAGCAGTTTATAAGATTTAAGGTTTTGACTCGAGCACCTACTTAGAATCCACCAGTAGATGATCAGTCAATCCATCACGTTCTCTTCTTCCTACACTCGCCTTTTCATGCATTTATACTCTGCATAAATAGGCGATCAACTAGATAGAAAGCTTCTCGTTCTCTTTGATGGCCTATTGTTCTGTCTCTGCTTAATTTGTTTGACTACAATAGTACCTCTCTTTTTAAAATTTTATTCTATATTATTTTGCTTTCTATTCATTATGTCTATTTCCGTGTGCTTGTTTTCATTTTGTATGGTATATGCTGTGTTTGGATCTAATAAACATATCTCTCCCTCTCTCTTTCTCTCTTTCTTTCTCTCAATAAGGATAGAATTAAGCGAGAAACAATTTTATTGCAAGATTAGTTCTATGAAGGAGAAAACGTAAGTATGAAGATCCTTTCAAATCTTGTCTAACTTGTGAGAAATTGACAAATGCTCTAAGATTTAGGCCCTAATCAATAAATTGACTCAGCAAAAACATTTTAGTCAGCAACAGCTGTTGTTTTTAGTTTTCGTTAACATTAAAAGATGGTCGATTCAGGTCAAAATGGCTGGCATATTTTACTGTTCATCTTTATACCATTCTTTCATTTTTTCATATTGATAATTTACTGAGATAAAATGTCAACAGATGAAAATTAATACTAGCCTATAGCTTGGTTCTAGATATTCGAACCTATGATCAATGGATTGAAATCGTGACGTTTTAACCGGCTCCCAAAACTGACCATTAGAGATCGCTTTGTCTAAATGTAATAAACAGTTCGTGAAATAACATTTAAAAGCATTACTGATTCAAAGTGAACAACTGTACATTGGCACAATTATTCAATGTTTAATTGAAGAATTGAAGAACTAACTCTTAATGAGAGAGAGAGAGAGAGTGAGAGAGAGAGAAAGAGAGTGAGAAAGAAAGAGATAGAGATAGAGAGAGACAGAGACAGAGAAGAGAGAGAGAGAGAAAGAGAGAGAGAGAGAATTAATAAACATTAATTAGGACTTATAGAGGGAGTGTATGAGTTTGAGTATGCTGATAGAGAATTAATTAATTAAGCTGATTTTAGCCTGCGTGTAGGTTGACAAGTTGATTATTTTAAGGAGGAATTGGTGGAGGAGGCAGCACGGATCTGCTTATCATGCAAGGCAGCTTAAGATCTATGCTTGAGACGGATTAGCTGCGAGACACGAGGACTTCCGGTTAAAAATGTCATATGAGTGCAGAGTTATCTGATCATTATGGCTTCCTTCAACTATAGAATTGTTGCATAATGAAGACATATTTCTGGGTGTCATCTTCTACTAAACTCCACAAAATGATCAGCTTTGTTCAAAATGAGAGAGGTAGGAATTGCATGAACTTCTTAATTGACAACCTTAAATAAAACTTAGAACGATAGGCACAAATTTGCCAAAACTTAACAGAAGGGAAATGGGTTTTACAATATTTCCTTACTTTCCTAATTTGGCTGATCTTCTGGTTCTACTTTCTTCTAAGATTTCTTTGTACTGCTGGACATCGACCATTGACAATTACCGACATGCAGTCAGTGGCCATGTCGGTAAGATATTCGACCACGGACTAGTATGTGCTAGTAGGTTCAAATACTGGGCTTGCCCGTCACTGACATCGCTTTCAAGTGAGGAAACTGACGTTAACTTTAGTTTTGGTAGCTATTACTCGGTCAGACCTCAGGAGTAGGACAGAGGAAGATAAAGATTTATCACCAGGGTCCAAGACGAATTATTTTATGAGAATTCTTTCTATCAAATGATTGGACAACTAAACGAACCGCACTTAATATGATTCTCTAAAAATGGCTTCTGAGATGTAACCTTTTAACTCTCCCGTCAATCAATCAATTAATCGCTCAATTATTCTGTCAATTATTCAGCCAGTCAATCACTAAATCATATCTTCTTCATCAGTGCACTGCCAAGTGGCAGATTTAAGGTACAGATTCATATGCAAAGTTTGCTTTCTCGTTCCATAAGAGCACTCCTTAGATCAACAAGTTAATCTCTTTACAAAGTCTATGCCTTATGTAGCCTATAACATTTTGCAACATTTTAACAGTATTCAGTAAATATTAAAATATAGGTTCATCCATGACAACATCACCATGACAGCATTACGAATGACGACGTTGCTAGGCTATATGTTTGTTCCAGACTTTCAGCAGTAACCTCTTGCATTAGCTAACAGTCAACCGTTGGTCAATTCCTGAGAACTATGCGTAGGAATATTCTTATGTAATGTTATGTGTAATCAAATTTCTTCAAGAAATTTAATTTCCTGAGATTCTACTTTATTGGAAAAGTATACTACCTACTACAGTTATCTCGACTAAATGTCGCCAGTTCTCAGGCAGTGCAATTGAAGTAAAAGCTGATAAAAGCTTAACGTCAGTTTTCTCACTCGAAAGCGATGTCAGTGACGGGCGAGCCTAGTATTTGAACCCGTACGTACTGATCCGCGGTCGAATATCTTACCGACGAAGCCATTGGCTCCAGCCAAGCATTGCAGGCTAATTTGCCGGTCTATTTACTATTCGGACTAAATATCGCCTGTATTTGAGGCAGTGATGTATTGTATTTACTATCTGATCTAAATATCACATGTCTTTATGCAGTCATATATGAAGCAGTAGTGCTCATTACAACATTCTGTGGAATTAAGTCATCCCATGGAGAGATGAGTCCATTACAAGGATATCTATGACTGTCTTACATCCGGCCGGCTGCTTAGCAACTGTCTCAGTTTTGTCACTGGCTTGTTAGTTTAAGCAGGAATTAAAATATTCTCTCAAAACATTGAAATGCTGTCTAACAATGTTAAGTGTTAAGGTAACACTTAATAACAATGATAAGTGTTAAAAAACAGTTAATAACACTGATATGTGTTAATATAACACTGAATAACACTGATAAGTGTTAAAATAGCACTGAGAAATAACAATGATAAGTGTTAAGATAACACTTAATAACAATGATAAGTGTTAAAATAACAGTTAATAATACTGATATGTGTTAATATAACACTGAATAACACTGATAAGTGTTAAAATAGCACTGAGAAATAACAATGATAAGTGTTAAGATAACACTTAATAACAATGATAAGTGTTAAAATAACAGTTAATAATACTGATATGTGTTAATATAACACTGAATAACACTGATAAGTGTTAAAATAGCACTGAGAAATAACAATGATAAGTGTTAAGATAACACTTAATAACAATGATAAGTGTTAAAATAACAGTTAATAATACTGATATGTGTTAATATAACACTGAATAACACTGATAAGTGTTAAAATAACACTGAGAAATAACAATGATAAGTGTTAAGATAACAGTTAATAACACTGATGTGTGTTAATATAACACTGAATAACACTGAGAAGTGTTAAAATAACACTTGAGAAATAACAATGATAAGTGTTAAGATAACATTGAATAACACTAATAAAATAAGCGGTGTCCTCACTACTGAGCGAACAAGTTATGACAAAAATATATTAATTATGACAAAATATAGCAAGCACAAATAAGTGAACAATCTGAAAATGAATTTAAGAAAAAAATAAATTTACCAGACGCTAAGTGTCAGTGAAATAACTGAGTAGCCTACAATTTAATGAAACAGAAATTATTTAAAAATTAAAAAGCCATTAAATCTAATCGAAGCTAATCTTAAATATAAAAATATTATAAGGGAACACAAAATAGCTCAAAGTAGCAAAGTAATAAAACCATAGTGAAATTAGGCACACGGCTACTCAAGAAAGGAAGTAAAGCAAGTCGGCTATATAAAGAGCGTCGACTCTGTTATGCTTCATATTTAGTTTCTTGTAAATTCTGCAAAATAGCATTTCACTGAAAATTGTAGGCCTATTAAAGCTCACTTACTTAAAAAACTCACAATGCCGTATCAAAACAGCTAAATGCTTTCAAAAAATTAAAAGTAGGTCCTTAACATTAGGAAAATTTGCCTTTAATGTGGAAGAGAAATTGCAAGAAATAAATGACATCGCAGTATCAAATAGCAGTCCACCCTTTTCAAGTAAATACAAAGCAGCTGCTGCGATAATGTGCCTCCAGGTTTTCTGTAGTACTGGAGATATACGATCTTATAGTCTTTCCATTATTCTCTCTTCACCGGTTTCATTTAAATTCTTCTCCGTCTTTCTTTCTCTTTCCTTCTCGCATTCCTCCTTCTATCCAAGAATCCCTCTGTCTCTCTCCACTCAAGCGCATGGAATGTCTCTGCAGTAAATTGGTTTTATAGTAAATTAGGTTTGTGCAAGTTTTCTTTGTTAAAATCATGCAGAATTAATTAATGCGCGCATTCATATCATCCGTGTTGCAGACAAATACGTCCTGCATTGCTCTGCTAAAGTTATAATTTAAATACTTCTAAACCATATAATATATTTGTATGTAGTTGCCTTAATTGCTATTACCTTTATTAAAGCTGTCTTTAAAGTAATGGTTAATACATCATTAATCATTTAAAATTAATGGATTACCTCTTGCTTGTCCTGTACCTAACGGCTGGTCCATTGCATAGTTTCTTACTCAGATTTCCCATTCACTATCTCTCTTGCCCTCCTCTCAACAATTCTCAAACAGTTTCCTATCAGCAAGCCTTTGAATTAGAAGACTGTGATAATGAGTGGAATGAGTGAAACGGTGCAAGTTCCAAAATCTAGAAAATGTCTTTGGACTGAATTTCTGGATTCTTATAATTTGAACCGATTTTGGACTTTCATTTTACTAATCGGCTTGAATTTGAACTTTTTCAAATTTGAATAGTGCTTGATATTGTCATTGATGACAGTTGAAACTGTAATTTTTGATATGTTATATGAGACTATTTCCCATTGCCTTCTTTGGTTCTTAGGATACTCTGAGCAAATTTTGATATAAGTAGCACAGGCATCATCATCATCATCAGTCGCTTGCATTCTGAAGAGAACATAGTGCGGCAACATTCCTCCTTTCTTTTCTGTCTTCAGCAACCCTCAAAGCATCTTCCCATGAAATGGTCAAAAGTTTTCAAATCTTTATTGATAGCGTTGAATCAAGTACATCTAGGTCTTCCTCTTTTCCTTATCCCTTGACTTGGCCCAGAACCCAGACAAATAATAAATAAATAGATACCGCGAGAAAGTAATTTGCTCAATATTTTTATGCCTGAATAAGAAACTCAGTGGCAGACACTTTGTCCACTGATCTCAATCACTCCATTGCCTCAACACAACAACAACAATATAAACAACAGTTAGAGCCCATCGTCGTCAATGACAATATCGAGCACATACTACCCCGCCAAGTCCGCTAACTTAAGAATCTAAACAATTTTGACTCTTTACATCAAAAATTAACGAAAATGTTAATGTCTTCATTGACAACATCGGACACTACTGGATAGAAATAACACCGTATGCAACTAGGAAAAAATAATTACTAAAGTATTAAACACCAATTCTCTCATTTTCAATTTAAATTCTACTTTAGTCTACACTTACGCTCACTTGCAGCTATCAGTCTGCTCAAAGCTAGACATTCTCTTCTCTTACTCGACCACTAAGTTATCTAAGCTAAGTCTACTAGGGCGGTCCTGTTATCTAAGCTGAACGCTTGAATGGAAAACTTAATATGATTGTAATTCGAGTTGCGACCTTACAGGACCCTGTCTATAATTATTCGAGAATGTACTACAGATTTAGTATGCCTTTTCGTGAAAATGATTCACAAATGCACACTTGCACAATATGTCGAGTTTATAGGAAAGATGTTTAATCTTCTATATAGGCTAAATATGAATTTCTACTTGCCGTTGATTAGGCTTCTAGAATATGTTAGGCTACCTGGCAGGTTTCTAGAATTACAGTCTACTATTGAAAACATGGCATTGATTGACATTTAAAACCCAGTAGGTCTAGATTACCGCGAACGCAAGTTAAAGCGGAAATCTGCCCAAGTTAATGTCTTTTCTTGTTAAGTATTGACGATACTAGGCTAATAGGCTCTCTGGGCTGCAGCGGGCTACTAATACATTTATGGAATAATATTCCATCGTATTAACGACTTTAAAATCATCCCCATTAGTAGTTCAAGCGAGATTATCTCTTCAGGACATTCATGCCAAAGCTACTAACACTTTATTACTTTTATAAAATAACATTTCATCGTATTAACGACTTTAAAATCATCAACTAGTATTCAAAACCAGATTTTCTCATCAGGATTTTCAAAACAAGTATGTGCTTCTGAACCTGACCTGAAACCCACTACCTATAAATATATAATTTTTAATTTTACGATTCAAAGCCACATGTGCAAGGCTAGAATTAACTAAGACTGCTAGGATTATTCTATGACATTTCCAGGACATTTTCAGTCTTATCTACGCTAGAACGAGCAGACGATCCCGGATCAATCCATCATGTGACCCCATAAACAGAATCCATATTACATCTCCTTCCATTCCAATGAAAAACCAGTCAGATCCGGTTTATCGAATATATAAATATAGGTTCGATTTATTTTTTATCTCACTTATCAATCAATAGCAATTTCAAATCCTGTTGGCTTTTATTATCATTATTATTATTATTATTATTATTATTATTATTATTATTTTAGTATTATATTCTTTGTTTTATTAAAAATCGATTATTATTATAATTATAATAATAATAATAATAATAATAATTAGTATTTTTATTATTATTGGTAGTAGTAGTAGTAGTATTTTATTATTATTATAACATTTTTATATGAAAAATTGATTATTATTATTATTATTATTGTTATTATTATTACTACTATTATTATTACTATTATTAATGCTGTAGAAGCTAGAATTGAAAATACTCATGACAAGGCATTAAATGTTAATTTGAGAGGTCTAGATTTCTACAACGATTGAGGTTTTTCGTCTGACTGTTGCAATACAATAATGTTTCAGTAATGCAACACTCATTACTGAAGTCGAAAGTAAAAAATCTTAATATAAATTTTGAGATATTATTAGAGACTATAATTATGTGCACCATCCTTTTTTAAAAACTCAAGGTCATAGAGAAGAAGTAGGCCTACCAAACTTTATAGTACAGTTTTGACGCGAGAGAGAAGAGAATATCACCAACCTATCTCGAATGATTCGTAAAAAATCTAACGTTAACGTCAGTTCCCTCACTCGAAAGCGATGTCAGTGAAAGGGAGAGCCCAGGATTTGAAATCTGCACATACTGATCCGCGGTCGAATACCTTACCGACATTGTCACTGGCTCCAGCCAACTCCATCACAGGCACACTAGGCTTTCCCGAGTACTAGACAGACGTCTTGATTAGGCCTAGGCTGAATTGCGATATTGAATTGCTAGCTTATAGTTAGTTCACAGTTTAAACCGGCCTACAAGTAGTTAATTTCATTCCATTAAATTTTACTACTGCCCTATGTTTGTGTCTATAGTGCAATTCACGAAGTGACTTCCAGAAACAATAGTCTCAGGAGATAATAATAATAATAATAATAATAATAATAATAATAATAACAGTAATAATAATAATAAAGGTTTAACGTCCGTTTCCTAATACAAGGATGATGTCAGGAACGTCAGGAGAAAGGGAGAGCAAGTAACTCAACAACAACAACAGCATTATCAGTATTATTATAGTGTTATGTTGTTCGCGACATCATCGAGTACCAATCTGATTCAGACTTTTACAAAAAGATATATAATTTTTCCACTGTAAACATTTTCATTAGCATACATATTTTTCTTTCAAATATATCTTCATATTCTGTTAACTTCCTATGGATTTAGCCACTTAACCATTTTTGATCACCGGACTGGCTTTCGTTTAGGTCCTCACTTCTCCTCGGTACATTTCTTGTACAGATTGGTTTTGGTGAATTGATTTGTAGTGATGTGTGATGTTGGTACGTCCCTGACATCATATCCCTGGATGAGGAAATGGCCGTTGAACCTTTATTAGTATTATTATTATTATTATTATTATTATTTTGATTTCTGTAGTTAGTCTTTGTTCTGTAATACTTGAGAGAAGGCTTTTATATTTTGAGTTCTTATTAAACGTTGCTGGTCGCAGCAGCGGGTGACATTGTCCTGAATCCACAACTTTTGGCTCCAGCAGCGCCCGTCTCCACTTCATCTGTTATCGATCCACCACGACGGTGACTCCCCTGAACAGGCGTTGATGAGGCAGTTGTGAGAACTCTGCTGGGAGAACCGCTTTTAGAAGTCATCGACCCTGAAGTCTGGATAGCCGTTCCTAGAGAATTTTGGGAGCGAGTATCCGCTTGATTAGAGCTCTGATTTGTAAAAGCCGATGAGCTCTGCCTCTCCGCCTCAGCCTGCCCTGAGGTCAACATCTGGTTCAGCCTTTGACCCTGGTGCTGTGGCCCTGGTGAGAGGGGCCCCTGGGAGACAGAGGCCATTCTAGCCTCGAGTTTCTTATTTTTCTCGCTGATTGTCAGCGCAGAAAACTCTTGTGGACCTATCTCAGGCTCTATGGACGATCATTATTATTATTATTATTATTATTATTATTATTATTATTATTATAATTTACAGGTTATTAAAATAATAATAATAATATTATTATTATTATTATTTCGATTACCATTATTATTATATTATGCATTATAATACCTCGTCTAATTATTATTATTATTATTATTATTATTATTATTATTATTATTATTTACGTCTTAAAAGTTCAGAGGTCAATAGATCATTGCCATATCTAGCAGTTAAACCGGTTCTGTACCCCTCCCATATCCAGCTTATCACTCCCCACTCTCTGTCAGCTTTGATTTCAAATCTAATAGAAAAGCGAATCCCGAGAGACCAAAACAGCACCGCGAGTGGTCGAGAGAGATAAACAGTCGCTTACTGTTCTGCCTTTCTTCTCTAAATCCTTAACTCCTCTCATCCATCCTACACTATTCCAGGTCCCAAACAGTCCATCCTACACTATTCATAGTCTTCTATCAATCCATCCTACACTATTACAGTTCTCTATCAATCCATCCTACACTATTACAGTTCTCAATCAATCCATCCTACACTATTCTAGTTCTCTATCAATCCATCCTACACTATTCTAGTTCTCTATCAATCCATCCTACACCAATACAGTTCTCTATCAATCCATCCTACACTATTCTAGTTCTCTATCAATCCATCCTACACTATTCTAGTTCTCTATCAATCCATCCTACACCAATACAGTTCTCTATCAATCCATCCTACACTATTCTAGTTCTCTATCAATCCATTCTACACTATTACAGTTAGCATCCTCGAACTTTTTCCGTTTCCTTCTTCCCCTTCCCTCTACGATCAATCCAGCCTACACTATTACAGTTCTCATCAATCCATCCTACACTATTCTGTTCTCTATCAATCGCATCCACACGAATACAGTTCTCTCTAACTATCAATAATCATCCTATCACTATTCCTGAGTTCTCTATCAATCCTCCTACACTATTCGTAGTTCTGCCTATCAATCCATCTACAATTCTATTTACTCAGTTCCAATCAATCTCCATCCTACAACTAATTCTAGTTGCCTAATCAATCCATCCTACACCAATACAGGTCTCTAATCAAATCAATCCATCTACCGACTCTAGTTCTCTAATCAATCCATTCGTACACTATTACAGTGTCTCTATCAATCCATCCTACACTAATACAGGTCTCTATCAATCCATCCTACACTATTCTAGTTCTCTATCAATCCATCCTACACTAATACAGGTCTCTATCAATCCATCCTATACTATTCTAGTTCTCTATCAATCCATCCTACACTATTCTAGTTCTCTATCAATCCATCCTACACTATTCTAGTTCTCTATCAATCCATCCTACACTATTCTAGTTCTCTATCAATCCATCCTACACTATTCTAGTTCTCTATCAATCCATCCTACACTATTCTAGTTCTCTATCAATCCATCCTACACTATTCTAGTTCTCTATCAATCCATCCTACACTATTCTAGTTCTCTATCAATCCATCCTACACTAATACAGTTCTCTATCAATCCATCCTACACTATTCTAGTTCTCTATCAATCCATCCTACACTATTCTAGTTCTCTATCAATCCATCCTACACTATTCTAGTTCTCTATCAATCCATCCTACACTAATACAGTTCTCTATCAATCCATCCTACACTAATACAGTTCTCTATCAATCCATCCTACACTAATACAGTTCTCTATCAATCCATCCTACACTATTCTAGTTCTCTATCAATCCATCCTACACTATTCTAGTTCTCTATCAATCCATCCTACACTAATACAGGTCTCTATCAATCCATCCTACACTATTCTAGTTCTCTATCAATCCATCCTACACTAATACAGTTCTCTATCAATCCATCCTACACTAATACAGTTCTCTATCAATCCATCCTACACTATTCTAGTTCTCTATCAATCCATCCTACACTATTCTAGTTCTCTATCAATCCATCCTACACTATTCTAGTTCTCTATCAATCCATCCTACACTATTCTAGTTCTCTATCAATCCATCCTACACTATTCTAGTTCTCTATCAATCCATCCTACACTATTCTAGTTCTCTATCAATCCATCCTACACTATTCTAGTTCTCTATCAATCCATCCTACACTATTCTAGTTCTCTATCAATCCATCCTACACTAATACAGTTCTCTATCAATCCATCCTACACTATTCTAGTTCTCTATCAATCCATCCTACACTAATACAGTTCTCTATCAATCCATCCTACACTAATACAGTTCTCTATCAATCCATCCTACACTATTATAGTTCTCTATCAATCCATCCTACACTAATACAGTTCTCTATCAATCCATCCT
>CAJHZI010000344.1:0-32500 GCA_905160935.1 Enchytraeus crypticus
AACTCTGGAGTCATACAACACTCTGGAGAAATACAACAATCTTGAGTCATACAACACTCTGGAGTCCTACAACACTCTGGAGTCCTACAACACTCTGGAGTCATACAACACTCTGGAGTCATACAACACTCTGGAGTCTTACAACACTCTGGAGTCATACAACACTCTGGAGTCTTACAACACTCTGGAGTCATACAACACTCTTGAGTCATACAACACTCTTGAGTCATACAACACTCTTGAGTCATACAACACTCTGGAGTCATACAACACTCTGGAGTCCTACAACACTCTGGAGTCATACAACACTCTGGAGTCATACAACACTCTTGAGTCATACAACACTCTGGAGTCATACAACACTCTGGAGTCATACAACACTCTGGAGTCATACAACACTCTGGAGTCATACAACACTCTGGAGTCATACAACAATCTTGAGTCATACAACACTCTTGAGTCATACAACACTCTGGAGTCATACAACACTCTGGAGTCATACAACACTCTGGAGTCATACAACACTCTGGAGTCATACAACACTCTGGAGTCATACAACACTCTTGAGTCATACAACACTCTTGAGTCATACAACACTCTGGAGTCATACAACACTCTGGAGTCATACAACACTCTGGAGTCATACAACACTCTGGAGTCATACAACACTCTGGAGTCATACAACACTCTGGAGTCATACAACACTCTTGAGTCATACAACACTCTGGAGTCATACAACACTCTGGAGTCATACAACACTCTTGAGTCATACAACACTCTGGAGTCTTACAACACTCTGGAGTCTTACAACACTCTGGAGTCTTACAACACTCTGGAGTCTTACAACACTCTGGAGTCTTACAACACTCTGGAGTCATACAACACTCTTGAGTCATACAACACTCTTGAGTCATACAACACTCTGGAGTCATACAACACTCTTGAGTCATACAACACTCTGGAGTCATACAACACTCTTGAGTCATACAACACTCTGGAGTCATACGACACTCTTGAGTCATACAACACTCTGGAGTCATACAACACTCTGGAGTCATACAACACTCTGGAGTCATACAACAATCTTGAGTCATACAACACTCTGGAGTCCTACAACACTCTGGAGTCCTACAACACTCTGGAGTCCTACAACACTCTGGAGTCATACAACACTCTGGAGTCATACAACACTCTGGAGTCATACAACACTCTGGAGTCATACAACACTCTTGAGTCATACAACACTCTGGAGTCTTACAACACTCTGGAGTCATACACTCTTGAGATATACACTCTTTGAGTTATACACTTTAGAGTCATACACTCTTGAGATATACAGTCTTGAGTCATACACTCTGGAGTCATACACTCTTTGAGTCATACACTTTAGAGTCAGACACTCTGGAGTTATACACACTGGAGTCATACACTCGGGAGGCATACACTCTGGAGTCATACACACTTAAGTCATTCACTCTTGAGTTTATGTCACTTTTCATTGTTTTGAGGATAACTATACTTTCCATGAGGTATAGTTAAATTTCTGTTTTTATTTTATAAAATATCTGAGTATTTTGCAGATTTGAATGATTTATAGTATCTTCATATTGTGTGAATTATTCTAGAGTGACGACGCTGGCTGATAAACTTAACGTTGACTTTGCGCTGATTCACAAGGAGAGGAAGAAGGCTAACGAGGTGGCGTCGATGGTACTCGTGGGTGACACAAAGGACAAGGTAGCGATACTGGTCGACGACATGGCTGATACTTGTGGTACTATCTGTCACGCTGCTGAAAAGTACACTTGCTTTTTCTCTTTCATAGATCAACCTTACAGCCATACCTTTACCAAGCTATAGGCTACATAAGGTATGGATATGGCATAGACTTTGTGAATGGATTAACTTGTTGATCTAAGGAGTGCTCTTATGGAGCGAGAAAACAGACTTTGAGTAAGAATATGTACCTTGAACCTGTCACTTGGCAGTACACTGAAGTAGAAGAAGATCAACCTTTTTATAGGATTTCTCTAGTGATTTGCGATTTGTAGTGTTTGTCTGAAACTCATCGTTCTGATATTATTTTTATAGAATTTTGTTTTTAAATATTGCAATCCTTTAAAATTCTGCATCTAATATCTGAAATGAATGCTTAATTTCATGATTTCAATATTTCATATGATAATGAAAAATGGTTGCTTGAATTTGCTCATTTGGAACTGTAGTTAGTATATTGTAAAAAGCATGCACTTTTAAATCGTATACATAGTCATATTGTAGAAAGACCAATATCTGGCATGTTCATTAGTTATTTTTTGTTAATATTTGTATTTGCTAGTGATTGGCTGTCTCTTGCTTCCCTCGTGTTCTAAAATTTATGCTCTGGTATTGAATATATGTCTAATATATTGTTATAAGTTTGCTAATAGTTGGCCTCTCGTTTATATTGAATCTAGCTAACGCTGACCAATTATTGTTAATTCAGGCTGTTAGAAGCTGGAGCTAAGAAGATCTATGCTATCTGTACCCATGGAGTTTTATCTGGTCCAGCCCTAGACAACATTAATAAATCTATTTTTGAATGCGTTGTTGTTACCAACACAATTCCCCAGGATGCAAACATGAAAATCTGTTCAAAGATACAGGTGGGCATGTCATACTACTTTATATCTTATACAAATTATTTTCAGCCTTTTTAAGAAGCCAAATTGTCGGCTTAGTACACAACTGTAATATCTCGATTTTTGGCCAAAATGATAATTTTTTCATTGTTAGAAGTGTAGTTAATTGCGTCTTTTATTGTGGTATTCCTGTATTGGGCTAGAAATTCTTTGTGGTATAGTAGTGTAAAGACAAAAATAACTTGCTTTTAAATATAGAATTTATTACAAATAAAGGTATTTATTATCTTCCTTAGTTGCTAAAGTATACATAAAATGCAAAATCTAGTATTATCGGAATATTTAGGCTTAATTTTATTAATTGCTACATACAAACAAACTAAATATATCAATTCACCAAAGTTTTCTCTTGTTTACAGTAGCTGATATCATTAGACATTTTGGAAACTTAGTATTTGTTTATTTGATTACACAAAATTTTCTCCTGAAAAACTTTATCAAAATATGACAGTATTGCCATAAATTGTGTAAAAACCACAGGTAGAGTATGGACTATGTCATAGAAATTGACTTTGAAGTTATCATTTAAGATAAATGCCTGTAAATATCTTCTATTAATTATGAAATATAAGTTAAATAATAGCTAGTAATAGCTAGGCTGATAATAATGCCGGTGATTGCCTATAATAAATTTGCTAAATCAATCAGATCATCAACAGATGAGCAATTCAATGATCAATCGATTAATCAATTCAATGATCAAATAAATGATCTGTGTGTTAGGATTCTTGTTTATATTCTTGCTTTAGACAATCGACGTGTCGATGATCCTGGCGGAGGCCATACGACGAACTCACAACGGTGAATCTATATCATATCTCTTCGTCAACGTTCCTCTCTGAAACCTGCGTCATCGTCCCGCAGCTCAT
Organism: Enchytraeus crypticus; assembly: GCA_905160935.1. NCBI lineage: Eukaryota > Metazoa > Annelida > Clitellata > Enchytraeida > Enchytraeidae > Enchytraeus > Enchytraeus crypticus. The sequence goes on from CAJHZI010000344.1 coordinate 3,551, forward strand.
CCGATCAGAGATGTCCATACGATGTTGTGATTTGTTTAGTTTTGTGATGATGCTGTTACTCACTTATACTCTATTTTCATTAATTTGTACTGTTTTCGCTAGCGTTTGAGGCAAAAACGCTAATCATGAAGTTGCTATAACTTCATTTTTAGTATGAGAATGATGGTAATTCTAGCAGCTATACAAAAGCCTGCTCGTAGATTTCAATCTATTAGTGGAAGCTAGGACAATGACTGTTTTACTATATTATAGTGGTGTGTTGAACGTCCTTATTACAGCGGGTACCTGTTGTAGAGAGGAGTAGGGGCGTTGTTTCTGTCTAGATTTTGTAGTACGCACTGCTTCTCTGTTGCATTATTGAGTTTGTTAGCCAGCAGCATTGCTGAATTTTTAATTGGCAAATTTCTGCGATGTTAGACTCTCCTGTCAATCTTTTCATTACTTATTTAATTGTTCTTAGCATTTCTGAAAATAAGAGACTTTATTGATACAGTCCGTCTGAGTCAGTGGCGTGTTGAAGTTGTCCGAGTGTGAATCTGTAGGTATGGGCTCGGTTCCAGTGCTCACCCGCTACTGATATGCTCTTGTGAGACAGGAAACTGACGTAGAACTAGGCTTAATCCTTTAATCAATATTTTTTGCTGAGTAGTTTTTTACTGTTCTTTGTGCAAAGAAATAATTATTTTTAATTTCAGTTTTTATGAAATCTGATGATACTTTCAACATTGTAGTGTACCTCTTGTTAATTTTTTAGATTTCTCTACTGTGTGTAAGATGTTGATATCCTTGCTAGGGTGTCTGATGTGTGTTTTCTTATAGACACTAACCGCTTTTTTACAATGAATACATTTATTTTTAACAATATATATATTTTAGCCTGATAGTGAAACTATATTTTGGAGTCATGGTATGACTGATATGTATTATGGAATTCATATTTTTTGTATTGTAATATTTATCAAACCTATTTTATACTGTTGTATGTCGAGTTATTCAGGAATTTGAAATCCAATTCAGCACTTTCGGATATATCAAAAATAAAAATTGTTATATTGGTCATCAAAAAATTGTTATCTGGGTCATCAGGCCTTTAAAAAAATACCTGATGACCTGTGAGTAAGTTAGGAATTTGTAAAGTCATTCTATGAGTATAGATTAGTGTAAATTTTTTAGCTATGTTTGACATCATGTCAAACAGCCACTTTATCAGCTGCTCTCTCTCTCTCTCTTAGTGCACTGCTTACTGACAGGTCCATGAATATAACGCCTCCACGCTTCTCTGTCTTCCGCTTTCCTCTTCATGTCCACATGTGAGTGAATCTTAAATCGTCTAACATTCCTAATCTCGGCCTGCCTCTGCCTCTATTCCCTTCCATTCTGCCTTTTATGACCTCTTTTAGTGGACTTCCCCCCTTTGAATGTGTCCAACTCTTCATCAAGTGCTATATTTTTTATATTGGTCCAGTTATTTGTTTTGTACAAATACCCTTTAGATTTTCTTGAGCATCAACTAATAATATGTGGATAAATCTTAAGAATTACATTATGAAGTTTTCTTTTTATTTATTAAGATTTTTGTTGACAAAATGTTTAACGTTTGGCTCAGAAGCATACCGATATGTGGGTAATGTCACTCGTGCCTTGAAAAAAGTTTTCCAGAACATTTCTATAGAATTTTAAATAAGTGGTTGCCAACTCTGTAATATAAAATTTAGTTTGAGAAATGTAGAGACTATGAATTTATCATGTTGTTTTGAGTTAATGAATCTCGAAGGTGTATTAACATATTTAGCATAAAGCATATTAATGATAATGCCCTGAAGACCTTGGCTGCGAATGTACAAATATGAAAATACAATGGAATAAAATTCTGTATAGTACAAATTAGCCAATTCACAGTATCAGAGAACTTATCGCTTTTTTACTTGTATGATGCATTTGTGTCTTTATTCCTCAGATTGATTTGATAATCCAAAGTAGCTATATAGTTTGCTGTCATTAGCTGAACAAATCGGAGTCTATGTTGTTTGCAGCCTGACAGATAAGTTGACTTCTTTCATATATCCCGTCTGTGTTTTGACTTATTAATTATTTTAATAATTGAAAAATTCAACATTGAGTTATAACAAATTTTTTATTTGCATGTTTGCTGTTTATTTAATCTTTTAAAATGTAAATTATGAACTTCGTTGATGTAATGAATCTACTGTATTTTGAAACATTTTATCTTTTTCATTTTAGATTTTTTTATTTATGCGTTTGAACGAGAACAATTGTTCTTAAAAACTGTTACCTTTGTGAAGATCTTTTTGCTATTCTTTCTCATTGATATGATTACAATGCTGCAGATGGTTGGTATTTTCTGGGGTTGCAGATTTCTGATTTTATTGAATGATATTAACTATTGTAGTCTATAGTTCCCACTGGGGCCATGATGTGCTTTTTGAGCAAAATAATTTTTCCTGTATTTTAAGATGCTTTTAATGGAATAGTATCTTTTATGGTGGTATTTATAAATGATAATTCAAATTGCATATAACTAGCTACACTACTGAGGAGAGAAGAGTAAGTTGTATTGATATTTATAATGAACTGATGCATGATCTTCAAAGTTGTCCGCAATTATATTAGATTAGTCAACCAATGACAGCTCAGGGCCAAACATTGATCAACCAATCAGCTTAATTAGTAAACAACATTGGTATTTTACTCCCTAACAGTGGATTAAACTTTAAGAGAAGCTTAGCCTCTCGAAATAGACAGGTTAACTATCTATACTTCGGATCTGGCTTCGTAATTATCGAATTTGACTTGTTTTTGCTCCAACTAAGTTTTAAATATTAGATGCTTGCTTATATGGTGACTGAGTGACGGTCTCATGTGGCCTAGTAAGTACTAATCGTACCACTGTTGCGTGTTGTCCTGACGTGGACAAAAGCCTAGAGGCTTTGCTGTTTGTATTGATTTGATATGAATTATCTGAAGCCTCCTGGATTTGAAGACTACTAAATTGTAGTCTCTTCTTTGTAATATGTTCAAATAGGGGAATAATAGGTTTATGAGCTTAACTTGTTGGATAAGCTTTTGAAATGTCAAAGTTGTAACATTCAGGTTTCAATTTCCCGTCAAGAACTGCGAGTTTCATGTTTTTGAATGGATATTAGTTGGTTGGACTGTTTTTTCATGGTATTTACATGGATGTTTGTGTCCGTAAAGCTTTTTGTAATTAACTTTGTGTTCCATAATGAATTCTTTTGTATGCATTGTTTTTACCACTTTATGTGTTTATATAAGAATATACATTATAAGTTCTTCAATCTAGATGTAAGTATAATTATGTACTGAATATTTTCAATTCTCGATGTTGCATTCCATATTAAAGCTAGTATTAGTTCCAATTTTAAACATTTGTCGGTTCCGGTTAATATACTAGAAAAAAATTATTTTGAAATGCTGTGTTGTTATATTCATCAGAAGTCATGAGTCATTTTTGCTCGACACACTCGAGCTGTCGTCAACATTGATGAGTATAGGGTTTAATACTTCTTACACTGCATTAATCACGTAACGGTTAATACTTCTCAAGGAGTATTCGCTTTCTCTTGTGGTCTCTGTGTACTCAGTCGTCATCGTGTTGCTTTGGCGCATGTTTGTGTAGAGTCGGCAAGATACGTTCCTGATATTGCCTTAGGGCGAGGAACCGGACGTTAAATTCTTATTGATGATTGATTGATTGATTGAGTAAATATTGTCATTCAATGCAAAGAATATCGATGTTCCAAAATATTAATTGTTTAAGAGTAGTTTAAGTTGATAGGCATACTCACAAATAAAATTGTCATTTTGTTTGTTAATTTGAAAAACATTTTATGTCATTACAATACATTTCAAATTTTCAACTTACACAGTAGTGGCTTAGTCCCATGTGGGAGCAAGTTTTATTGTATGTTATTTTGTCCACCTTTGAAACAAATATTATGAATATGTTCACCTATTTAATGAAGTGTATGGCACTATAGTTTGGTTATCTGTAGGCTATTATTTCTTAGCAAAAATTGGTCAGTCAGAGAAGGATTAATAATACTAATTTATTTATATTTTATAATTATATGTAATGAATCCCTGACATGCTATTTATAGAATATTCACTCTTGTAGAGCCCTAGAAGGGCTTTACAAGAGTGAATATTCAGTAGAATGAATTAGGATGAATGAATTTTTTGTTGAATTTGTGTTATAAAGTTTCAATGAAACGCATTTTTGTGGAAATGTTTTTTAATTGATAGCATTTTTAAATAGTTGTGGTTTTCTATTAGTCTAGTGTCAATTGGAACGCACATTTTTGCATAGTTGTTGCTTTTTGCTTCAGTTTAGTTATTCGTTACTCTACAGCATGAATCTAGCTAACGGTTCTCACCCAGATGGAAGAACAGATTTTAACATTAATCATGCTATACACTAGAATTCACACCTACTAAATGACCTGAGATTTGATCCTAGGTCTTAAGGTTTCAGGCACAAACTTTGTCGACTGCACTAAGCCACACTCTCATTGGTCAATATCCTATATCTGTTTTCTGAGTTTTCTGAATTTCTGATTAGTTCAGAAACAATTTTTGCCAAATTCTAATTTACAGTTAGGAATATTTGCGTAGGAATTTCGTTTAATGCGAATTATTTATCATTTATTTACTAGACCTAGACATGAAACTCATTTTTCGAAGATCTAATTAAATGTAAAAAAGCGGGGCAATGGTTATTATGTAAGATACATGTTTTAGAGTCTCCATGTATGATGTGTTTAAAAATGACTCTTCTACGTTCTGTTTCTATGCTATGTGTTTTTAAATCATGTGACGTGTGGTATTTGTGAACTTCGATTTTGGCGATTGATTTACAAAATGAATTACAATTTTATTCTCTGCCTACGTATAATTCATTAAATACATTTTTTTTTTTTTTTTTGTTTATATTGGTTGATCTTAAAAACAAACAATGCAATACAGTAGACATGCCAATATGGTTTGTGGAGATTTTGTAAGCCAATGTAAGCTCTATAAACGTAACTCGAAAGCCCTAACGTACATTTAAATAGCCCTAACTGGAATAGCTCTATTTGTAATAATTAGTATTAATTATTAGTATTAATAGTTCTATTAGTATTAATAGTTTTTGGAGCGGTCCGTAGAAGGTACGTCACGCGTAGGTCAGCAGCAAAAGTGCTGAATGAAAATGTGCTGAAATAATACCATGAGTCCTATTAGTTGTAAAAAGTTACATACATGTATATTATAACTCTTAAAAAATATATTCTCTGTTTAGTTCATAGACAGACCTACATGAACCTCGGATTCTACAGTGCGACGTTTTATGGGTTATAGTTTATGAGTTTAGTTAAGCTTGGCCAGGGAAGGGTGCAGAGTAAACTGAACGAATACTTATAGTAAAATGAACGAGTACTAATAGTATCTGCTAATAAACTCATCGCGCTCCAGCTTAAGCTTTTTATCTCTTATTTCATATTTCAAACTTTCCAATCCTATCATTTTCTAATTTTAACCTTTCCTTCATCTCGAGCAGTGCAACGCAAATGCTGAATTGACACGATGGAACTTTTTGTTCTATTTTAAATATTTCGATATGTTTAATTTTTTTTAAATTTTAAATGTTCTAGTTTAGTAGTATGACTGCATTATACTTTTGAATATAGTCTTTGAAATACCTTCGAAATTATTTTGAAAATACTGTTTACTTTCTGTGGACCCTGGTAATTGCAGCATTTAAAATGAGGGGCTTTACTTCAGTTGTTGTAATTATGGCGGTAGTTATGCTTTAATGCTGGTTTTAATTTTTCTTTAATCAATGACGTTAAATTTTATATTTAAAAACAAATGTTTAAATCCTGGCATTTGTTTTCATAAGTGTAATTGCAGTAATGCAGATATAATGCGTAACCAACGAGAAGTACTGAGTTAATGCCAAGAAATGAATTTGGAACGAACTTTATTTGCTAAAGTTTTGCAGACATGTTTACTCCAAAATTTTTCATATTCGTTACTGTCAATACTAGACTATCGATAATCGAAGCGTAACTGACATTAAGAAAAACTGATATAAACAGTATATAGAAGCATGCTCGCATATTCACTTGGATTTAGAAGTTAATTTACTGATGAGCATTTCAAATAGGAACAAAGTATAATTGATTAACATTAGTTGGCCGGTCCTATAAAATCTAACTGCAAGAATGTTGAATATGATTACATGTGCATGTCTAGTAGTCTTTATACTACAACATTGCACGGCTCATTCAAGCAAGAAATTTGAGACTCTTCATTCAGGAGAAGATATGTGCGATAGGATTGTTCATCCATCACTTCCAAAATCTAGCGATTTAAATAACTACAATCAACAAAGCATGAGGAAAAATGAAACTTTTAATCGGTTAAGTGCTATGAATTTAAACAGTTTATCAGCAGTTTCATCTACTTTTAAAGAAGATAAGTCACGTAGACATCAGCGAAATATTGAGAATGAATCGGAGCACTTCAATAACTTCACGAACTGGGCGGATATTTCGCTGAATAAAACTGTGCCTAAAGACTTTTTCAATTTGAACGCAGCCATGAGCTCGAAAATTTCATACATGAAAGCCACTGACTTCTGGTATATTCTGGGTTTAATGTGGTTGCTGAATCTGCGCCTATTTTTTGTACAGCTTAATTAAGGTCCCAGCGTCCTCGTATGAGCAGGTAGGTAAACAATTAAAGTTCTAAAGCTATTTAACGTCAGTTTCCTACTCGATAGCATGTCAGTGACGGGGAGAGCCCTGGATTTAAACCCTGGTAAAAAAAGCTAATGTTAACGTCAGCTTCCTCACTCGAAAGCGATGTCAATGACGGACTAGACCAAGATTTGAACCCCCCACATACTGATCCCCGGGCGAGTATCCTACCGACATCGCCACTGACTCCAGCCAAGAGAGCTCCTGCACCTACTGATACACTATCGAACAACTTACCAACATACCACCGGTTCAGCCCAAATTAAATAAGTACATGAATAACTACAGGGTGAGTAAAAAAAAGATTAGGCCTACACCTGCAAAAGTTGGAATATCTCAGGCTACTGTTAATATTTTCCAATAGAACTTTTACCAATTACTAAAGAACTAATTTCTGATGGGGTGGCCAATTTTCATCCATTTTGGTACATAGATTGGCCAGTTATGCAAGTTTCAGCAGAGCAACCCCCCATTTTTTAATGTTCGGTAAATATAAATTATATTTAATGTTATTATTTTTGGCCCTGAAAAGGGCTGTTGAATTGGTTCAGAAAGAACCAGTTGTACCTGCTAGCATTGCTGACTATTCGATATGCTTTCCTCCCGCTGCTACGCAGGACTGCAGTCGCTTTCGGAACGCTTGGACAGCCTTGTTGATTCCAGCTTAGGGCACTCTCTCACAGATCGATTGTAGCACTTCCTGCAATTCCGTCTTGTTGTTAGGCTTCGGCAGGTGTTTCTGATAGAGATGCAGCATGGTTCCCCAAATATGGTAATCCAGAGGATTAGATCGGGAGAGTTTGGAGGCCATTCATTCTTGTGAATGAAATCCGGGTTTCTCTCGCTGATCCATTCCTGTGCATGACGAGAAGCATGAGCCGGAGCACCATCCTGCTGAAAGATGAAACCATTTGGTAAAAGAGCATTGCCATCATCAAACTGCTCCGGAAGCAAAGTGTTGACGTAATACTAAGAGTTCATCTTTACCTTCTCGTCAATGAAGTGCAATCTGCCCTTACCGTTGTAGCAAACGCCGTTTTTAAGTAAAAAATGCGGGGTTGCTCCGCTGAAACTTGCATAACTGGCCAATCTATGTACCAAAATGGATGAAAATTGGTCATCCCATCAGAAATTAGTTCTTTAGTAATTGGTGAAAGTTTTATTGGAAAATATTAACAGTAGCCTGATATATTTAAACATTTTGCAGGTGTAATTTTTTTACTTACCCTGTATATTATTTCATTACATGTGCGCATGTAGCAGTGACTGTTTCGTAAACTTCTTGTATTTAGATCTCGCATATCGATCGTTTTCGATAAAATATCCTACGCAAAATCTTTCGTTGTATTCTAATATTATAATCTTGTTCTAGATATTAGACATATACAGGCAGTATAGTGAACGATTTCGTAAAATTATAAATTCAGATACACAAGAGAGAAGAGATATACTGTTAAAAATCTTAAATAAACCTTATCTAGTAAATGCTCACAATATTGCCAACTTAAGGCCTACTTAGCTTAAAGTTAACTAGTTAGAGGAAAGTGTACGAGTAACAGCATGTCAAGTCCTCGCTTTGCTTATATACCGAAAGATCAATAATACTCAACTCATAAATCCGGATATCCGGCAATCTATTGACACTCTTCATGCGTACCATGGATATTCTAATACTGTGGTGACAACAACGCTTAATAACATACTCCGCGTAGAGTCTGGAGAAAATCAAGATACATGTTTGTCCAGTATTAAAATTCAGTTCTTTTCTCAATCTAAATCCTACATTTTTATTTTATAAAATATAACCTCATAATGAAAATCAAGCACAGTATATTGAGGGTTTTTGAATTTTTTAATTAAGAATTTACAGTTAAATGTCATTCAGAAGACCACAAGAGAGAGAGAGAGAGAGAGAGAAAGAGAGAGAAGAGAGAGAGAGAAACAAAGAGAAAGCAAGGACACTAGCTAATGCACTTGCTTTTTATAGTTATATTTTATATTTTGTTATATTTCCACTTCTATACTTATTTTGTTATATTTCATATATAGCAATATAATTTAAAGACAAGATAGCACAGCTTCTTAGCTATGGTCACAATAGCAGCCACACAAAACCAGAGAACTATATGTAGTAATTAAATTAATAGGAACGGAATTTAGCGCACTTCCTTTTGAGTGCACTTTAATAAACAAAGTTATGCAACGTCGGGCTCGTTTAGTACCTGGATGGGCGACCACCTTTGAATACCAGTTGCTGAATCTGCTGACAGGTTTTCGTGGAACGTAGGCCTAAATAACACAAATTACAAGAAAATAAAATCAGTAACTTGGCTAAGCAAGAGAACTTCGTAGTACGTGTGTTTAACGGCACACTGGGTCAAGAAGCACAGATGCTTGTTTAAGACCCGTTTCCTCTTTCCCCTCCATGGTTATTAGTAATCGTTGCCTTTTGATGGTGCATCAATTGCAGCCGGAGCCGATGAAAGAATAACCTTCCATCACCCATCATTTACTGGCTGGAGCCAGTGGCGATGTCGTTAAGATACTCGACCGCGGATCAATAGGCCTATGTGCGGGGTTCAAATCCTGGGCTCGCGCGTCACTGACATCGCTTTCGAGTGAGGAAACTGACGTTAATATTAGCTTTTACCCTGAGTTTTTCCTTCGAAGCTGTCAACACTCGGTCTTCAAAGGTGGTCATCCACAAAGTACTAACCGATGCCGATGTAGCTTAACTTCGATTATTGACGCGCAACTAAACCATGAGCGCTAAATTCTGCCGTAGTCATAGACTGTTTGACCTGTGTGTTATGAAAAGGAACTAAATAATAATGGTATAATAAACAGTATCTATTTCTTCAGATTCAAGACTGAAATCTAAAGAAGGTTATCGTTATTGGGAGGCAGCGGGACCGCGGAGTCATCAATGGAATATCGCAACATAATTGTCAGCGATGCCTTACTCTTATTGTTGTAGCATTGATTCTTCGTGTATATGGATAACTCTTGAAATCTAGCTTGGCTAATGTTAGGCTCAGTCGTAGCTGTCGGGCAAACTTGAATTGTAAAATTCAAGATTCGAAAAGCGAACCCACTGATCACTGACAGTATTCTGCGTCAGTTTGACTGTAATAGAAATTAGTTTACAAGTAGCTTAGTTTGCTGTGCGCGTATAGATATAGGCCTACTGTAGGTCTACAATGATTAGCAATTTATCATACAGAATGTTAGTAATATATGCAATTAGCATACACATATGCAATTTATCATACAGAATGATTAGCAATTTAGCACACAGACTGTTATTACACCTACAGCAAAAACCATTAAGAAATCCCATTAACCACGACTTTATTGATTTATAACTTAAAGCTTGAAGGATGAGTTTATCTGAGCTGCTTCATAAATTTTATTGATTAATATCTGTCGTTGTAATATTACTTTATTATAGACACCATTAGTTTAATCATTTACTAAAAATTCTTACAATAATGTTTGATTACTCTGTTGACCCATTATCGATGTAGATATGTACAGAATATTAGTAAATAATCAGTATTTTAAGTATTGTTTCGTTATTGTAGGATATAGATGCAAATTAGTAAGCGTAAGAAAAGCAATTTTTCTAAAGGACTCAGAAACAAATATTTCCTACCACAATGGTGCTATTCAAGGAAGCCCCTGCTCGGTAAATGTCAGCCGAAGATGAAGAAGGCATAATAGACGCAGCCCGTCAAAAGCACAACCCCCAAGAATGTTATGCAGGCTATATTTCACATCATTATTGAAAGTCCCCAGTCTCGTGCACACCCTTATATGTGGAAGGGTGTTAAGGATTACACGGTCAGTAGGCAATAAGGGTGCCTCATTGACACACTTTACGGTGGATATTCCTTGAGGCTCAAAAGTGGAAGCAAACCGAGTTTTAGAAAGTTTGATGATTTAAGGATCTCTAATATTTACAGATGAAATTTTTCGGACACATTATGCGGAACAAAATAGTTGAAAATACCGTAGTGACAGGAATAATAGAAGGAAAAGGATGCAAGGGTCGACAACGAATGACGTTTATTAAGAGTCTTAGCAAATGGATGCAATTAACTGAAACAGAGATGATCAGAGCAACAATGAACAGAGACATATGGAGGAATATGACCATGACCGCCCAGGCTTGGAACAGGCACGGCACTTAAAGAAGAAGAAGAAGAATATTTAGAATATTTAGACATGAAGAGGAAAACGTTAAGTCGGATAAGAGAAGAGTGCACGGATGCGTTATATGTCATGGACCTGTCAGTAGTCAGTACCCCAAGACAGCGACAGAGAGAGAGAGAGAAAGAGAGAGAGAGAGAGAGAGAGAGAGAGAATTACTCTCTTGCACCACGTACAAGACTTTTAATTGCAAGTTTAAAGTGATAATGTATCATTGATAACTTCAGTTGGCATCCAAAATTTGAATTACACAGAGATATCATCTGAATTTTAGTTGAGCATTCAGAAAACCAAACCATAAAACTCTCTGACAACGTCTTGTTATAAAACTATAACTTCGCCCGTCCAAGACTGGACACGCGTAGCTCCAACTTGAGCAGTTCACCTCAACAAAGGACGCCCACCCCCACCCCTAAAACAACGACTCATGACGTATATTTCCCCCTCGACTAACTCACGATGCTCAATGTTTTCACTTCCCTTATTTTTTAAAACCCCGGACTTTTTTCTACGTCTATTCCTATTTTGTCACCGACGCAACTTGCCGTGTTACTAACAATGTGTGGACGCCCCTCAAGGACCTCAAGAAGAGTATAATAATTATAACGAAAAGAATTATTCTTCAAGTCTTTTTAAGAAACTCCCAGCTAGGGTTCCTAAGCCTAACATTTAGTGCATAAGTGTGTGCTTGACGTCCTAGTCGTCAACCGTAGCTGATAAGCGGATAGCTAAAGAGTAATAGCTTACCATAAGTTTAGTCATTCAATGATGATTGCGTGGAGTTCTTGCGAATCGAACAAGGTCGCTTTCTCAATATTGAGTCAAGTTCTGCCCGTATTGTGTCCGGGTCATTAGAGACTAGATCATCCGTAAAATTCATGTGTTGTAAGCGTCGACTAAGCAGAAACTAAGGATGCCAATCTGAAACAACCGCGAAGCCATATTTTACCAATCTATGGCTACCTTAGTGTTAGGTAAAAGCGAAAAGCTAAAGATAGTGTTAATTAATGTAAGTTTCCTTACTCGAAAGCGATGTCAGTGACTGACGAGCCCAGGATTTGAACCCCACACATACTGATCTGCGGTACCTTACCAGGTATCTTACCGACATCGCCATTAGCTCCGGCCAAAGGAGAAAGTTAAAGGCTTAAAGCCTCGAGATGTGATTCATGGAGTGCTCATACTGAGAAAGACTACTACCAGTGACTAGAAATGTGTACCTTGGATCTGCTACTTGGACGAACACAAGAGAAAAAACAGAGAGAGAGAGAGAGAGTGAGAGAGAGAGAGATAATATACAGAATGTTGCACTGATTCTCAACTGAATATGTCTAAACGGTGACGTAACGCATTCCTATCAGCGAGACAGACCATATTAGAATTATTGACCGGTTACAATGTTCAAGTGCTCGAGATCTGTCACTGCCAGAGTAGCCTATCTAATAGTACTACACACTTTACTGCCTACAGACCAGACAAGTCCTTGCAAAGTTAAGTTCTGTGTTAGCATAAAACAAAGTAGATGTAACAGATTTACTGAAAAGCAGTATTTTTAATTTTATTAAAGCAAAGTATATCAAATTAAGGATAGCATAGTTATACATGGGTAAGCTAAAGGCTTAGACTAGTCGAATCTCATATCTATGGGTTTAATCATATCTATGGGTTTTGAAACTTTTCCGATCGTTAGGCTTTGATTGATTGGCGTAGGCAGGTATGTTTCCGCAATATCAGAGAATATCTTGATTCACAGGCTAGTGGGGTCTGTACGTGCCTAATAAACTGAGTTCAAGAACAAAATTCATGAAGTAATTTTATAGTGTAATCGTATGACAAGCGCTGTTTACTGTAAGATAAAATACGCTATAGCATATTTTAATATTAAATAGAATAAAAAATAATAGAAAAGATGGAACAAAATAGTATGCATGCAGACTATTAAATAGACTACTAGATAAGGTATAGGCTGGGTTAAGCAATACAGGTGTGATATTCTTTCAGCTATGTATCTGGAATTACATTTCTGGCTATGTAGCGAAAGGTATCGTTTTCTAGACAATGTTAGAATATATATATATATATATATATATATATATATATATACGTATATATATATATATATATACGTGTATTTAAATATAAATATGTACATTTATATAATTGAGGAAGGCAACGGAAAACCACCTCAGAAGCCATTTTATCCTCTAGCAACAGGCTACATTAAGGCATAGATAAGGCATATCCATTTGTGAAGGGATTAACTCGTTAATCGATGGTATGCTCCTAGTAGAGCGTGAAAAGAATCATGTGAGTAGGAATATATACCGTGGACCTACCGCTTGTGATCTGTCAACGGCAGAACACTATAAATTTAAGAGAAGCACTATTAGGCAATAGGATGAAATAGGTTTGTGAAACCAATGGCTCAATGGTTAGTCTGAACCCTCGGTCCTGCTTGATGTCGTCGCTGGAACGGACGTCTCCCATGCTCATACCGGACAGGCTGGAGACCTGGTGCTACCCATCTGGATACTCGGGGGTTGCTGATCCAGCAGCGATCAAGTCAATTAAATAAATTGTGTAACGTTAAGGGGGGGAGGAACGTTAAGTTACTCAATCGTCATCGTGTGGTGTTTTGGCGCCTGTTTGTGTCGAGTCTTGCTTGTTTGTGTCGCGCTGATCTGAGAGTAAAATCTCGGACATTCACTAGACTGGTTATACGGAAAATGGAATAAATTGCCTAACGGTTTAAACATGTGGTATTAGAAGTGATAGATATCAACATAGTTGATCATTTCACTATAATGCGTGTTATTATTATTATTATTATGAGTCTGCATGAGACGTCCTTGACATTGCCTTATAGCGAGGAACTGGACGTTCAATTCTTATTGATTGATTGATTGATTAAATACCATTCCATTGTAAATTAGGCGAGGAGGAGGGCTTCTATAGAAATGCAAAGAAAGTTAGACAAAGACAACAACTGAAGCTCTTTTACAGAAAAAGTAACGAGTAGCGAAGTCGAATAAATGAGTCTTACTGGCCCTTACTGTCCAAAATCTGATAGAAGAAAGGAAGGGGAAGTTTAACGTGTTTTTTCTTTTAATGATATCGCAATGAATTAGACCCATTAATATGCCAGTTTTTCCTTTTATAATCATGTAAGTACTTTAATCGACTTCCATAGATATGAAACGTGAGAGATTTAAGCTTAGTCACTTTAAATTTTAATTTTCCAGATCGTGACCTTTTATTTAGAAAAGTTACACGTGTAGAATTTCAGCCTGTAGATCAAAATCAGCACACACTGCGTCAAAGATTCTACTTGCACTAGTAGTCTCTTACAGGATTGATCACACTATATCGGTCATAATGCCCGCTATACTTAATGGGCAAGCAGAGAGTGAAGGAGGAAGGCAGGTCCACCCCTCCGAGAGGTTGGCTATCACTGAGGTCGTGACTGAGTCTCTCGGTGGTTCAGCGCACGTTTCGCTGTCTGCCAGACAACTGACGAAGCGTCAGCGTCATGACTTACAACGATCGGTTAAAAAACCCAGGGTAAGCTGACGTCACAGTAACTTATTGTGAAGTCATATTGCTATTTCACCCATGTCACATGCATATTTGAATTGGGCGTGAACAAAATTATTTTATTACTTTGTAACATTTTCTACGATCGAAGTTAAATTTCTTAATATATGCGTATTTTACGCTTTTTATCGCTTATATTATTGAACTAGCATCCGTTTAATATCTAAAATTTGAAAGTACGCAAAATCTCGCACTCATTTGGCAATCTAAAAGATACACAAGCAAAGAAAAAATGCTTAGATCAGATCGGAGAAATGGTTTCTACAGCGTCAAAGCCTTTGACAACATATATGAACAGACAAGCTGGATTGCTGATACCAGTGGCGATGTCGGTAAGGTATTCGACTGCGGATCTTTATGTTCAAGTCCTGGGTTGTCATGTGTCTAACCATAGGACCAAAATTAAATTCATTACAATTATACTTTACCAATAGGAAATCATTACACTCATGTATATTATTCGGTGGTTCTTTGGCATTCATTTCAGTTAATACTTTTTGCTGTTTGTGTCAGCTGTTGAGAGTGCCTTGTCAAATCAACGTGGATCTTAAGCTTCAAAAGTTTCCACCGAAAAACCAGCGCTCTGAAGCCTTCATCTACATCAGTGCCAAGCAGAAGGTTTTTAAGTCTGCTCAAAATAATGCCATAGTTAATTATCATATTTAATTATCATGTCACCATTATACTAGTTCGATCAATCAATAAAGTCGTTTTTAACGAACTGACTTTTTTGATACTGCGAAGATCTACTTTAAACTAAATCAGAAGCTACAGTTCTTTCACGAGGTTGGTATGAATTAGGCGCACCATTATGAGCCAAATATTACTTTTGAGAGAGTATTTGTGTTTTCTAGACTATTATTTGATTTTTGTGAATATTTTGGTTGAGATTTATTATGTGAAGCATCTAATCTTAGATGAGATGTGACGGTGGTGAGCTAGATAGGGCACTGCTCTCACTAGTGACCTATTGTATGGCGTGTATTGGGTTCTACATGCATGAAATATTTGTATTTGTTTCACTACTTTTTGTGTTCTGCTGTCTAATTAGCAGTTTTCATTCTATTGCTTAATTTTGATTGAAATATGATGTGACATGATGTGATTTCTCTTGGGTTTAATAAGCGCATATTTCCTTCTCTCTCGCTCTCCCTCTCTCTCACTCTCTCTCTCTCTCTCTTCTCTCTCTCTCTCTCTTTGTAGTTCTCTCTCTCTCTCTCATTCTCTCTCTCCATCTCTCTCTCAGAAGCTACGATGACTAAATACAGCATAAACTTCAAAAAACCAAAGTTGCAAAATTACATGTGTATCATATGGTTTAATTCAAACTGAATACTGAATGTCGGGTCCTTCTGCAGAATATTTCATAATTTTTAGGGCACATGTCAGTGCTTTCGTGGCCTATGTCCTTTTTCACTTTATCTCATGTATTACTCCCATGGTAGGGGTGTTACCCCTGGGTGAGGGTGACACCACCCCTGGGTGAGGGTGTCACCTCAGGGTGAGAGTGTCATCCCTGGGAGGTGGTGTCGGAAAGTATTCTAAACAGCTGTTGTTGATAAACATAATTAATATTTTTCGTGCTGTTACAGCCACTCGAGGCGCTGCCACCTCCAGTGGTGCTGCAGTTGCTGAGGGGTCTTAGGCCTATAAAAGTAGAACTAGGTCAACCAATCAGGCTGGACTGTAAGGTTGAGATATCAAGACCAGCTCCGATGTCAATTAAGTGGTTCAGAGGAATTGGAGAAAACGAAGAGGAGCTCGCCGGGGACAGATATCAGTAAGTTTTCAAGCTTGATCGTAGTAGTCAGTAATCACGAAATATACCTTCAAAGAGTACAGGCTATTTATTTCCTTCATTAATCAATCAATAAAGCAATTAACTAATTGTTAATCAGTCTAATCATGAAACTAAGAAATTGCAAGAGTTCTCAGTCAATTTATGTATAAAGTATAAATTAAATGCATAAGTTTTTTGCACTCTGAGATTTGTGATTTGAGCAATTCTCTTATTACAATTTTCGAAATATATGAGTAGAATCTCTTAATAGCGTAGGGGCAGCAACGTCATGAAGTTTTCAAATACAGATCCTGAGGTGAATTGAACCCTCGTGGGTTAGAATCCCAGCCGCACTGATCTGAGGGTAAAATCTCGGACATTCACTGGACTGGATATAATAATAATAATAAAGGTTTAATGTCCGTTTCCTCATACAAGGATGATGTCAGGGACGCCATAACGGAAAATGGTCTAAATTGCCTAACGGTTTAAACATGTGGTATTAAAAAGTGAGTGACATCAATATAGCTGATCATTTCACTATAATGAATGTTTACTTTACAGAATATTTCTGTAAAGTAAGAGATAGAAAAAGATCCTAAACGGTGCCGGTTCGGTGATCAAAATGAGATAATTAAGTTCTTGGTTTACTGGACTTTCAATATAAATGCTTTTGTTTGCACGCCAAATGTCGCAATAAAAAGTATTGCATTACAATAACTCTATTTCTTTCTCTGTTCGTGATCTGTTTCTGAGACCAATGATATACGTTGAGATTTGTGGCCCTAGTATATCTATAGATTTGCTCTCTAGAGTTTAAAATTGCAACAGTTAGGACTAAAGTTAATTAATTTAGGCCTAACTGTGCTGCAGAATATTTAATTAATTAATAATTTATGAAATAATAATAATAATAATAATAAAGGTGTAACATCCGTTTCCTCATACAAGACCGATGTCAGGGACGTCCCACATGACATGTTATTACAAATCGATTCACCCCAAAGGATCTGAAAAAACATGTGCTGAAGAGAAAGAAAAAGATCCTAAACGGTGCCGGTCCGGTGATCAAAATAAGATAGTTGAGGTTTTGATTTACTGGACTTTCAGTATAAATGCTTTTGTTTGCACGCCAAATGTCACAATAAGTATAAGTACATTATAATACAATGTAATACAATAAGCAATGAAGTACAATGACTAAGTATGAGTCATACATTTGATGTTGTATAATACTATTTCTTTGTGTACAATGTATTGTATATATGTATATATAGTCTATGTATTTTATGTCGATATATATATATATATATATATATAAGTATACATTATAAATACAGTTATATATATATATAAATATATATATATATATATATATACATATATATATACAGGATATACATTATATTAATTTACATATATGTGTTGTTTAAATTTCGTATTAAACAGAAGTGAGATATCAGAGGACGGGGAGATTACGCTTGAGATAAGCAGGTCGGTGTTAGCTGATGATGGTCTCTACAGGGTTGAGATAGAGGTTCCGGATTCAAGTCTAGAGTCGAGCGCTGAAGTCAAAGTCCTCTTTGAAAGACCCAACTTTTCTCGACCACTGCGGGATGTGAAGGTTTGAATACTGCGCTAGCTATTGTTTCTAACTTAAGTTGTATCATAAGACTTCGCTGCTAAAAATAAATTATTTAACTTAACTTTATTATACTGGTTTAGGAACCTTGAAGACTCGTAACACCCGTCTAGTCGTAACATCCTATTTCAACATTCAATTACTGCAAAAGAAAAAATACAAACCTCCATAACTCTATCCACATAATTTAAAAAGAACATAAATTAGTGTGTCAGGTTTGGTCCGACGCAACTCTACATTATCTATTTACCGGCCTCATACCCAAAGTGTTATTATTTGTCCTAGAATCAATCATTAATTTGATAACGTGATATCGCGATCATCTTCGTGTACCATTGAGCCACTGAGGCATCATACGTGATAGGACCCATTTGCTATTTTATATTACGCTCTTAAAGTAGAGAAATGGCCTCTCCACTACTGCTCTATTGTCTTGTGTTTCGCAATTCTGTCACTATTTAATTATCCTACATCATAACATGCTGATCTTCTCTACAAAAATAATTTTGAATGCTTAATTAACAGCCTCATCAGTATTGCTTAATCGTTTAACTTATCCATAAAAGCTATAATATATAACTAAAGGAAAGATGACAGTAATTTATGACAAAACAATAACCTAATAAAACATAATAAAATTAGGTTCTGCCGCGTGGCTCAGCGGCACTGGCCTGCATTGTGAGAGGCCTCCCAAGACCCGACGTTGAGTGGCTGGTATCAGGAGTGAAGGTAGATGAAAATCACCCGAGGTACAGACGACTGGTTAAGGACGAGGATGACGGAGGACTGTTCAGAGCTGCCACTCTGGTGGTTGACAAGGTGGAGGCCGAGGACTCGACGAAGCTGTTTACGTGTCGTGGGTGGAATGACGCGGGTGAAGATCAGACCAGTGGGAGGATCGTCATCGAAGGTTCGTCTCTATTCTATTTTTATCATTCGTCTCTATTTTTCTGTACGAGTTCGTTTAAGTCAGTACTTAAAAGCTGGTAAAGCTAAAGTTAACGTCAGTTTCCTCACTCGAAAGCGATGCAAGTAACGGGCGAGTCCAGGATTTGAACCCCGCACCATCCGATCCGCGGTCGAGTATCTTACCGATTTCGTCACTGGCTCCAGCCAGTGACTTATTGACTTACACCACTCGTACTTGTATTATCGTATGTATAAACCGCTAGGCAGTTTAATCCATTATCTATTTACCGGTTTTATAAGAGTGTCCAATGTCGCCACTGACATTACGGTGCCTGTTGTCAAACTGGGGATTATTTGGTGCAGGAGTCAAAGTGTTATACATAGAACTGAATATATAAAAATTTGGAGTTATAAGATTCATTCCTGGCGCACATTACTTTTAATTATGTTTAATTTTCGAGAAATATCCAAGATAAAACGTAATTCTACTCTCAGCAAATAAAATGATTAAATAATGAATATTCGAATGGAGAGCTGCTTAAACCCTTCTAACTAAATATTTAGTTATATAAAACATGGAGTTTTTAGTAATTCAGTTAAAATTCCAGTTGGTCGTCTTCAACATCGTTCTGTGCTTATTACTTCGTAAAATATACATGTATGTGGTATTGCAAAACTTTTCCAAATTTTAATTGCTCACTATTCTCTTACTCAATAGTAACATTGCTAGTAGGCCCATTAATGTATTGCTCGTTGCTAGTAGGCCCATTTATACAATAAACGTCTTTTAATCATGTGTTGTTTGATGTTGTGACTTTAATGGTTTATTCTGATATGAATTTATATGTAATTTTGGACTTCAATTATTTCGTATGTAATGTTATGGTGGTGTATGATTCTGATAGACTCTCTCTCTCTCTCTCTCTCTCTCTCTCTCTCTCTCTCTCTCTATTCACTTATTGGAGCCAGTGGCATTGTTAGTAAGATATTCGACCTCGGATCAATATGTGCAGGGCACAAATCCTGGGCTCGTCCATCACTGATATCGCGTTCTAGTGAGAAAGCTGACGTTAACATCAGCTTTACTATAAAATTACTATAATTTTTCCTATAAAATTACTTCCGCGCGTTTTTGTAGAGCCTCCGATTTTCATAAAGCCTCTGGAAGAAAAACGGTTGAAGCGTGGCGAAGCTTTGAAGTTTGGAATAGTGGGCAGAGGCTGGCCCAAAGTCCAGCTGACTTGGAGACTCAATGGAGTGCCCATTGGAGTAATCGAAACTCAGAGCTCTGTCGTCGAGCAGGACGCTTCGAGTATTAAGCCTCTATGTCACATAAAAGTTGGTGTTCATAATAAAAATCAAACATTTAAATACATACATTTTATTACTTAAAACATATACATGTAACATTAACTATTATTTGCCCTACGATTAGCGCCTCGCATTATGTAGCAGCGTACCACACTCTTACACCGATTGATCAATGGATTAGGTGTTTTCATGGGTGACATTGAGATTGAGATTCGTCACTGAAGAAACCAATGATGTTAAGATCACGGAAGATAGGAATTTATCAGAACATCCAAAATGATATTGACTGAAAAGATTGCTACAGGAGGGCGTCAGCGTCAGAATAGAACTGATGTAAAATTACTGTATAGTCACATGGGCTCAGCAAATAATTCACGTCTAGGATAATAATAATAATAAAAAAAATAATTTAGGATCATTTAAGAACGGAGAATTTAAATGTGTGGCTTAGAGGTTGAAGAGGGTTCAGCCCAAAACCGAGCCCTAAGGCACTGCATACATGAGGTGGGAAGGTAAAGAGGTGTACCCTTTCATGCACTTTCACTAAACGAACGAGCCCTAAGATTGGAGGAAAACCAAGCTAGAACACTCCAAGGAATGCCAAACTCCAGGATCACTACCCTATTACCTGATTATCCTGAATTTTAAGGTATAAACTGAGATTATATGCAACTGCCAACGTTCAGTCTCTCGCCATACCTAGCGTCAGTAACGGCAACTACTATTACAGGTTCACTAAAGTGTAGGATGTTAAAGCAAGTTTGGTATTAGTATAAAGAGTCAAATCCAAAATTAAATTTCACCACTTCGCATATCCCAGCCATCCTATTCATATTTATTCTATTAATTACTTTTAGACTGGAGATTGGGATCCAGCCATAGGAGGACTAATCGAGAGTTCATTGGAGGTCAAGGTCACGTCTAAGAATGAGGTGGGCAGATATGAGGTCATCGCCACAAACAGTCTGGGTGAAGAACGCTGCCAGGCTGTAGTATCATGTAAGCTTTCCTTACAGTTTATCATATAATAAAAATAAAAATAAAAATAATAATAATAATAAAGGTTTAACGTCCGTTTCCTCATCCAGGGATGATGTCAGGGACGTCCCCAACAGCACACATCACTACATATCAATTCATCAAGACCGATCTGCAAAAGAAATGTGCTGAGAAGAAGTAAGATCCTAAACGAAAGCCAGTCCGGTGATCAAAAAAATGGTCAGGCTATATTGATTATGTCTATGGTGGGAACAGGTAAGATATATGTTACTGTCTTGATTGTTTTCAATAGTTTTGTAAGAGGTTGAGCTATGAAATGCTTATTAATTAGTTATTAATTGTCAATGTGGACTTTTACTACGGTTTCTTCACTCGAAGGTGATACGGTATCCGCCCGAAGCAGATTATGCCGCGACGGCTATACGCATCAATTTCATACGATACTTAAATTTGAAACTGTCATTGGAAATTGGTTCATGAGGAATTGGGAGTGGCGAATGTTAAGACACTTCAAAATAATCGATTCATGATTAACGAGTCCCTAAATGCAGTTCATACTGTAGAATGCAAATTTTTCTTCGGCTCCCTTCACCTAATCTTACTTTTATTTAGATTTTCGAAACCTTACGACTGCGCCACGGTCTATTGTTTAACCTATTTCGATTGAATATTAATTTAAATTGAATTTAACTGTATAGTTATCATTTACTAATTAATTTTCAATAAATCAGTGGTGGCTAAGACGTTAATGTTAGACTCAGCTGAAGCATATATGTACTAATAGATGACTGATTGGCGTATGTTATTATTTTGTAGTTCTACCGGAGGCACCAGAATTCGTGGAGATTTTTCATGATATGGTATGCTATTCATCTATGACAAATATGGCTTTAAGGAATTTGTGGAATAATTATCAGGATTTCTTTTTGCACAGATTATCAGAGGCAATTGTTATTGAGAATCAATCAGTGTAAATTTAACTCACAGTTTCTCATTTGATGGCGTAATCAAATCTACACTTACAGGTTGTGCCATAGTGAGCAGTTTTGAAATTCAATTTTGTACTAAACTAATTTCACATTAGATAATAATGATTCAGCATAATTATAAGATATAGCTATTGACTAAATGTAGTCTATCTGTGCACGTATGTTTACATGTTTGTGTTTGTGCTTGTGTGCATGAATGTTTACATATTTGTGTTCATTCATGAGTGCCTCCATATGTACATGTTTGTGTCCCTGTCTTCTGTTCTTCTTCTAGTGCACTGCCTAACGACAGGTCCGTGTCATATAACTCTTCTATCCAATTCTATCCTCAGCTTTCCTTTTCATCTCTATATATGCATTTGTTATCAGATCATATCAGATCAGATCAGATCAGCATCCTATGTCTCGATCTTCCTCTAACTCTTTTCTCTTGCGTACTTCCTTCTATTACATCCTTTAGCATACCACCCTCCCTTATGTCCTATCCAGAAATATCCTATTAATGTGTAAGTATGTGTATGTGTAATATATTATGTATGTATAGATGTTTGTATGTATATAGTATGTGTATTTGTGCGTGCGTGTATGCATGTATAGACAGCAGAGGAGGAGCAGAATGTTACGTTAGCAGCTAGAGTTAAAGGATTCCCTAAGCCAACCATCCGGTGGCTGAGGTTTGTGTTAATAATTACATCCCTTTCACTACATAAAACTTGGAATTCATATTCGCTAGAAAAGGATGCAAATATTGTTTGAGTAAAAGAACAACTTATATGTTTAGTAAACTTGAAGATGTGTGGATTGTTCATTCATGAACCGTAATGCAAACATTACCGTTCATGAAGGAACAATCGGCCGAATTTCACAATTAATTTAAAGAACTTCGGCCATGCTCTTTTCAACAGCAAAACATAACACAGAGTCAAGTGAAGTCTAACCGATGAATGAACCATTGCTACAAACGCTTAGAAGAATGCAAGCAGCTCTGGATAGGAGTATCTATACCTTGCATCATTAGTATGTTGGAATCCGTAATCTAGGGATGATGTAAAAACAATTACAAATAACTTAGAGAACTTTTCAAACAGTATTAGCATGTCTTATAAGAAAACACTACGAACTTCAATGCATACCGTTAAATCAGATTCCTATGATTAGCCGGCTTAAATAGATTTGGAGCAGGAAATTTGAGATACTCTCTAGGATGATAAATAATTAGTTTGTGTCTTTTTTACATATGTATGCTATAGAGATGACAAAGTTCTCGAACCTTCAGAAGACTGCCTGACGGAAGAGCGACAGGCTGAGGATAAAGACGATACGATGGACTGCTGGCTGGTCCTGCCATCTGTCTCTCTCGGTTCTGCTGGTCTCATTAAATGTATCGCTGAGAATCTGGCCGGGGATGCAAAATGCTTTGCTCGACTTTCGGTTACCGGTAAATCGTCGCAAGTTTTGAACTTAGAAGTTGGAACGAATATCGTATTATAAAATTATTCATTGTGGAATCTGTCATACTTTTAATGTCACCGTGTGACAACCGCCCTAAGCAGTTTTATACAACTTATATATTTACGGGTCCGGTAAGTATTTAATGTCCTGCTCTTAGATCATCTCGGCTGGGAATAGAATCAACAAGATTCGAATCCATCTCAGCATCGATATTTGTTGTTCTACTCACTGAGCTATTTTATCAATTTAAGGTATTTTAGAAGAATGAACCTTGCAGCATTCTTGCGTAGACAGCATTTAAAAAGAGATGATTTTTTATTTAAAACCACATTACAACTTGATATAGTGATATTCTTAGTGTAATGATTGACAAGAGATAGTATTGCACAATAATTTCGATGCCCCAGACGGCCATGATGCTTGACCAACTGAATCGTAACAGTCAATAAAATTTTAAATTTCTATTCATTTAATATACATAAATGATTGTATTAAGCATAATTAAATTACGTTTTTTACTGCCACATCTGCTTTGAAGACATGTTCACTGTTCAGTCATAATTTATTTTAGTAATCATACATTTTTGCTCGTATAACCTCATTGGCTATATCACTTAAAATTTGACTGAACCGTAATGAGTTATACATAATTAAATGTGATAATTAAAATGGTGTTTTTCAGTAAAACCAGTAAAGCCACAGATACTACGAGGTCCACAAGATGCTGAAATTACTGAAGGAGAAGACGCCAATTTTGATGCTATCATTTCTGGAATTCCAAAACCAGAAATATCTTGGTTGGTTGTGTTCTTTGAGCTCATGATAATATTTTATGTTTTATGTAACTGGAGTTTTTCTCTATGATCAAAAAGTTATGTAACATACACCGTTGTCAATGGATGTCGATTCTGTGTCGTAGTCACAGACGCGGCCTCATAATACGATTATGAATGAGGTTACAGATGAATAGGATTTTACTTAAATATAAATTTAAATTAAACCAAAGACCATGTGGTAAAAATGTTCAGAATCTTTAGTGGGTTTTCTTTGAAAACATCGGTTATAGTATACAATAGACTTGACTTCGTTGATATTGAAATACAGCTACCCTGGTACCTTTTACATGTCCATCACTCAATAATATTTTATTATTAACTGTATTTTCCAAATTTTTGAATCTTTTTTAAATGACTGATGTAAATGCTTTACGTTGGGACATATAGTCATTTGTATTTACTTAATCAAGTAAAGTTAATTTTTGAAAATTTTACGTATATCTTCCACACAACTAATCACATAACTTAAAAACATTATACATTTTATTTAATTAGAAACTTGGAATAATTATTACGTGGAAATGTTCATCAATGGAGACTTTTCTGTTAGCGCTTCTGAATTGCAGTAGGAAGATTTGCTTCTGTTGTAAAGTGACTGCTTATTATTACGATGACATTCTGTAAGATTAAGTTTGATAATGTTGTAGGTATCGAGAGGATGTTGAGTTGACAGCCGACGAGAGAACTCATATTGTCCAAGGCGATGAAATAGGCTCTGAGCGACTACACTTGAAATCAGCTCGACTGTTTCAGAAGGGTCAATATCGCATCCAAGCTGTTAATGTAGCAGGCGAAGTCACTGCTTCATGCAATTTAGTAGTCAAAGGTTTGAGCTATAGATGTGCTACAGCAGAAAAAATAAATAACTTTTGAAACCAAGAATAATTAGCTAATTACCAATTTTGATATAAAGTTGCTGCGAATTGATTTTAGTACGCACACTTAGCACCTGTAATCTCTAAGGGATTCATCAAACTCGTTTCTGCTCACATTAAGTTGTTTTACTCGTCATTGAACTATTGCCACCTCCTCAAAAGTCTCTCCACATTGGCCTTTCTTCGTAAGAAAAGTCATATTCCAATTCTTTTATTCATTCCAATCTTCCTCCGTTCCATTTGTAGGAAATTTCTTATCTCTTTAAAACATATTATAACTAACCCCTTCTGAGAGTATTAATTTAATGTGCTGCCAAACTGTTCTAAATCTCTCAATTGTTTCTTTTTTAACGTGCAATTAAATCGATTTTTTCTTCGGTTGCACAATAACACTGCGTCGGTTATAAATGATTTACAAATATAAACTTAAATTTATATGTAACAGTTGCACTTTATATAATTTTTTATAATATTTGAATTCTTAAACTGACGGTGTTACATTTGCGTAGTAATTTCGTGTATAAATATAGCATGGGTAGCCTAATTGGGCACTGATCTAAAACTTAGCATACATATACATGTACATTTATTGAACATAAGTTCTCTTTTTAGAACCCTGGCCCTTGCAACCCTGACTCTTGAATAAACCGTAATAACGAGGTATAAATTGTCTCAAATGGGAAAGTCTCAAATAGGGGAATGACTGATGATATGATGTAGGACAAAGAGGATTTGAGGCAGTCTATTCGTATCCGACCCTAGTTAAACTGGGATTCAAGAGAAGATGATGATGTTGATGAACGAGGTATAAAGAGTATTCTATAAAACGAGCAAATACAATCACAGTAATCACACCAGTCAATTTATCCATCGATTCTATCTATTTTCTAATATTTATTTAACTGCTATTAGTCGTCATATGTATGAAGTGTGCCTGATGGTTGTAATAGCAAATGGCTGCTGTAGTAAGCCGTATAGCCTTTATTAACATTATGTGGAGAATCCCATATTCCGCAGCGACCTCTCGCAGTTTTTGATATATAAGTTTCATATTAAAACTTGTGACTACGCATTATTTCTGCTCTGTTTAAAAGAATCGGTGTTTTATGGTCATGTGAAGAGACACTTAATTTCACTTCAATCCATTTGAAACGAAGCAAAGTCTCGAATTTCATGTGTATGGCGCTAAATTGTTTAAAAACATTCGTTACATACTCCGCAACTGTGCCCATTATTTACTCTTTGTTTTGTATATTTTAGAAAAACTGTGGCCTCCATTGTTTATTGACAAACTTGAGGATAAAGAAGAATTGGAAGGAGGCGATGTTCTCTTCAACTGTACTGTGGCGGGAAAACCAGTTCCCGAGATTTTCTGGTATTAAGATGCAATGCTATTTTTGAAATTTACTGTATTCTTAGCTATGCCCCAAATTTTAAAAACTAATTGTTAATTGATTAATTGGCTTGGTCAATTTTTGATATTGTAATTTAATGAATGAAGGTATCTCGGTTGAATTAATGAATATCTCTCTCTCTAACTTAGAGCACTGCCTACTGGCAGGTCCATGGTACATAACGCCTCCACTCTTCTCTGTCTTCCACCTTCCTCTTCATGTCCACATGTGAGTGAATCTTAAATCATCTAACATACCTAATCTCGGCCTGCCCCTGCCTCTTTTTCCTTCCATTCTACCTTCTATGACCTCTTTTAATAGACCTTCCCCCCTTAGAATGTGTCCTAGTCATCTCTTCTTCCTATTTCTTAATACATTTATCAGCTGTCTATCTGTGCCAGGTCTCTCCAGGACTTCCTCATTTGTAACCTTTTGATTCCAGCTAATCCTCTCCATTCTTCTCCAAATCCACATTTCCAATGCCTCCAGTTTCCTAATATCTTCTTTCCTTAAGGTCGATGTTTCACATCCATACAATAGCTTGGTCCAAACCAAAGTTTTCACTATCTTTATCTTTGTGTCTTTCTTTAGACTTTTTGTTAATAGTTCTTTTCTACTACCAAAGGCCGCTTTTGCTTGTGCAATCCTACTACATATTTCCGTCTCACATTTCCCATCATCGGTTATAGTATTACTCAAATATTTGAAAATCCTTACCTGTTCCAATTTCGTGCCATTTATTGTGATATGAACTCCACCTTTATTATTGGACACTCTCATAACCTTGGTCTATTTTATATTAATCTTCATGCCATATCTTAGGGCCGTATCATTCAGCTTATCCATTATCTTCTGCAATCCAATCTCGCTGCCCGCTACCATTCCTTGGTCATCTGCAAATCGTACATCTTTTTTTTAATGAACATGACAGCAATATATTAAATAACCTTGGGCAAAATTTAACAGATGTTATGAAATGATTACTTGAAGGATTCGCTGTTTAGCTTATACTCTGACACTGTGGTATTTCTTGTAACGTAGGTACCACGGTAAAGACGCTATTAAGTCTGACGGCAGAATGATTTCGGCGCAGGCTGAAAACCCAGAATGTAAAGAGTATTTACTGACCCTTAATTGTACCGATCTCTCATTGGACGACCGAGGAATAATAAGAGTTGTGGCCAAAAATTCCGAGGGTGAAGCATCATCTGAGGCAAATCTTCGTGTTATTGGTATGAACAGTTTTAATACGTGCAAGTTATTTATTGGCAATTATTTGTTTTGTGATGTAATACTTCGTGGTTGGTAGTATTTTCATATTTCATAAATTTCTGACAGTATATAATACATTGATATTACTTCGAAATTTACTTAGATTCTACTAATAGGAAAACAGTTAAAAATTCTGATTTAGAGTGAAAAATCAAGTTATAAATGTTGAAACCCTAAAAGAAACGGTCGTTATTAAGTGATCGTCATCATCATAATCGTCATCATCAGCATCATCAGTTCTGAACAGGACAGAGAGCGTCAACATTCTTTCATTCGTTTCTATGATCACAAACCATCACAGCTTCTTCCCATTAAATGTTCAATGTTCACAAATCGTTGTTGATCGTGCTGAGCCAAATACTCTTGGGTGTTCCTAGTTTTTCGTTTTTCTTGATTTGGCTTCCAACTAATTGCAGTTTTTGTATATAATAATAATAACAAGAATAATATCTATCCTCATGTATGCGTTATTCACCCTTCAGTACAGTATTAAAAGAATTAAATTTAGTTGGAGTTGTTTAAATTATTTCAATATTGTTTTGTAGAGAAACTATGGCCTCCATCATTCCTAGAATACTTATTAGATAAAGAGGAAGTAGAGGATGGCCGAGTAACGTTTTCCTGTAAAGTTACTGGCAAACCAACGCCAACATTCAAATGGTATAAAATTACAATATTTATAATGTACTTAATTTTACCAAATCGTCTGTCCTGTTGGAATTCTACCAATCGTCTGTCTTGTTGGATATAATTTATTGTTAATATTAAATGTTTAGCCTAGAGGTTTGAGGGTTGGTAAAGGCTGGTAATGCTAATAATAACGTCAGTTAATATTAGCTCACTCACTCGAAAGCAATATCAGTGACGGGCGAGCCCAGGCTTTCTACTCCACACATACTGAT